>CAACVS010000148.1:64633-221610 GCA_900660405.1 Pseudo-nitzschia multistriata
TTCTTAGACCACTTCATCTTTGCTGTAAGGAATCCAGGAAATTCAGCAGATCTTTCCAAGCTGTCCTTTCCAACGTGTGCTGTATCATCATTCCGGCCAATCAGATGAAACTGAAACTTAATCATTGCAAGGTATCGAAGTCTTTTAATAAGATGTCCATGGTTCCCCATTAGTTCAAGCGTTTGCAAGAACTCATCCTTCGTAAGAGCCCTATCCATACTGCTTGCTTGTCCAAGTCCTCTAGTTTCCTTCTTGATTACAGCAGATATCAAATCGTTCACTTGCTGGGACTTAGTAGGATTTCCACTGCCAACACCGCCAATAACAGTCCACTTGTGAAGCTTGTTTGGCATGAAGAAGTATGATATTGCCTTCTTGTAGTAAACAAGGGAGGAACTCCTTCCTTCAGTAGGATTATCATCGACACCAGGATCCTCGCGACCAAAAGCTTTCTTTGCAAAGAACTTGTAAATATGATCCGGTGTTAGAATACTCAACTGCTCGTCCGTGAATATAGTATCATTTGGAAATCGATTATCCCCATCGTCTCCTCCTTCATCCACTCTTCCATGTACATGGTCCATTAGCTCCAATAGAATTGTATGGTATCTTTTCCATTGCCCTGGCTGGTTCACGTCTCGCGGAGGCGTTACAGCCCCCCCCCTTCTTTTCCGAGCCCGGGGGGGACGACGCACCTCATCCTGTTGAGCTGTTACCATTTCTTGGATACTCGATACTCGTAGCTGTTTTTCGATAGTTAGTTGCTTGGGGTTTTGCTTGAACTGGTACTTGAACCACCAGTACTCAATGCGATACTCGTATGCGAGGACTGCTGCAAATCGTGAGCAAAAAATGCACCTCTCGTGAGTCAACGGGGCTGCGATACTCCTGTGCGGCTGCTGTTTTTCGCTTTTTCAGTATTCGATACTTACAGTATTTCCTTTGTTCTTACAGGAGCAGTTACAGTATTTGCTCCTTGTTGTTTGGGGTTTTGCTTGAACCAGTCGTATGATCGTATGATTTGTGAGCAAAAAATTGTGAGCAAAAAGTGCACCTCTCGTGACGAGGCGAAGGAGGAGGAGTTGCAAAATTGTTGCATAGTCAGTGTAATTTGCTCTGTTTTAGGCAACCAAAAGAGGTGCAGATGCGACCACAGCAGAAAAGCCAATACGGTTGCACAGTAGAATTCCTACCAGAATTTATGTAGGTAGTGTAAGTACGGTGGTAAATGGAGTGGGATCAGTTGGGGTATTATAGCCTACGTAAAACCCTACGTATTTTAAGTACTGACCGACTCCTTCGACCGTTTTGCAACATCGGTTGCAAAAATTGGATACTGGTACTCGTACTTGTCGTGTTTGTTTTCCTTCAGAAATTTAAATTTCCTGCCGGCGCTGCTCGCACACAGAAAAAGGACTAATAGAAGTATCAAGCKGAGCAACTGGTACTCTACGCTACCGTACGTACTGTAATTAAACTGTCAAAACGTTTTCGATCGTTACGGTATCGCAGCATTGTGTCCCGTGATCCGGATTTTATCGTTTTGTCCTTTTGCTCCAATAGCATCGCTCCGTGCAGTACAAACCCCAACTTCCTTCACGTCGAAAGGTGATTATTAACCTTTAGAGATCGCTTCCAAACACTCCGGATTCCAATCCACTTGAAATTCGATTGTATTAGAACAACTGCTAGTGATGGGTCTCGTGTCGACTTGGCTAAATGGTATCGGTTTGGGAAGTGTCGTTCCGACGTTTGAGGCTGCTGGGATAGTATCTCCTTCGCATCTCGCAGACTTGGATGTTGCKTACTTTGAATCACTTGGAGTAACCAATCCAGATGATCGTCGCAAACTCTTTTATCTGGTACAGCGTATCAAGATGGCTGTCCACAAGAAGGAKAAAGTAGAGGGAAGTAAAACGCCCATCAGTGCTGAAGAACGTGTAAATGCGGTCGTCTCAAAAAATTTCGTTAGCGAAGACGAGGGCAACGACAACGATTACGAGGGTGAGGGCGCAGATAATGCAGAAGGATCGGTCGATAATACACCCGGTGAAGAGAAAAAAGAAGATGGACAGCTGCTGCGAAGAAGCGCGCGAATAAGAACGAAGTTGAAAAAGAAAGATGACTCGTTGAAAGAAAGCAAAAATGAGGGAATAGAAACTTCTGGTGCTGGAGAATCAGCGCCAGAAGAAAAGAAACCTTCCAAGAGCTCTTCCTCGAAAAAATCAAAACTGGGAAAGTTAAGCTCGAAGCTAATCAAGGATAAGAAAGAGAGAAAGGAGAAGAAAAAGAAAAAAAAGGCGGCATCGAGCAAATCATCAACATCTTCTACTCTATCATCCTCTAATACAGTGAACGAGGATGATAGCGCTGGCGTTATTAACGGCTGTGAAGCAGAAACCTTAAATGTCTGCACATCAGTGGAGGAAAAAGTCACTTTAGAGGTATCACAGAAATCGCCTTCCRAAATTGAACGATCAAAAAAGTTCCAGGACGACGTTTCTAATTTGCAGCAACCAAAGTCCAAACTACCAGTATCTTCACGGTTGACAAAAAAGACACAGAAAACCTCTCACCAAGCCGCTGTGCCGGAAGYGTCTTYGTCGGAATCTGAATCGCATCGTYCAAATGATGTTGTCAATGAAACCCAGATCGAGAAATCCGAGATTTTGAAACCTAAGTCGAAACGACGAGTAACTCTCGCAGGAAGTATGAGTTCCTCCGATGGTACCTSCCAATCCAAAATTGACCAAGCATCGAAAAATATGGACGAACATGACAACACTGCCAGCACTAAGAAAGGAACTGGACAAWTGGATTATCACGACGAAATTCCTTCCATTCAAAGGGGGGGTATACCAAAAGTAGGATCAGGGATAAGTCGTTCTAGTAAGAGCATGAGTGTTTCAGAGTCGGCATTATTGCAACATTACCAACGTGGTCAACAAARTCGGTCATCGATACCTCCAGCATCCCGTAGTCTCCGTATTCCATCACCKACCGCTGTAGTAGGGCACTCCTCGAAGGTTGATCGCACCACAACACCTAAGAGTCGATCCAGCAGTAKTACCGCCTCTACTTCTCCTATCATCATGCAGGTTTCAAGTACAGGTCCAGAATCCTGGGCCACAAAAATTTCCAATCTTAGAGAGGACAACAAAGACGAAYACGAATTGTTTCGTGACCAAGTGGATGATGAAAACCAGTACCATGAGTATTATGATATGCGGATCAAAGTCATTGTTAGGAAACGGCCACTAAGCAAGAGTGAATCCCTCACTGGGGGAATAGATATTATTCACCCACTGGATTATGGTAGTTATGGAAAAACCCTCGTTTATCAGCCYAAAACCCGTGTTGATTTGACGAAAGAAGTCGAAACTGTTCCATTCGCTTTTGACAACGTGTTTGATGAATCATCGACTAACATAAAGATTTATGAGCGTTCCTTGAGGAACCTCGTAGAGCCCTTTTTCAATGGACAGTGGGCAACTGTGTTTGCATACGGACAAACTGGCAGTGGGTACGGAAAACAGTCGTTTGTTTGATCGGGAATCAGATGTCACTAATTGTATGGTGATTTATGTTTGTCGTCGCTAACGTTGTCATTTTTTTTTGTTTTCTGTGCAGAAAAACTTACACAATGATGGGTTCAAATATAACAGGTGTCAATGCAGGAACTGCGACGAACGACCAGAAAAATCTTGGCCTGTACTATCTTGCTGCGTTGGACATTTTCGAAATGATTGAGTTACCTGAGTACAGACACTTAGATGTACACGTTTCCCTTTTTGAAATATATGGAGGAAAATTATTCGATTTGTTGAACGATAGAAATCAGATTAAATGTCTCGAAGATAGCAAGGGCAAGGTGTGTTTCCCAGGATTGACAGAGCATTCTGTGACWTCCCCTGATCATGTGATGCAATTGATCGAGGCAGGTGCTAAAAATAGATCTACTGGTACAACGTCGAGAAATGCAGACAGCAGTCGAAGCCATGCTGTGTTGCAGATCAAATTAATGAAAACTACCGGACGGAAAAAGAATATAGAGCATGGTAAGCTAAAAATCGAAGTCGCGTATGACGTTTTGTAATCTGAGGGAGAAAAAATATTCATACAATCTAACTTTTCATTTTTCRCCTTTTGATAGGTCGATTCAGCTTTATTGATCTGGCTGGCAGTGAACGCGGTGCTGATACAACCAATGCTAGTAGGGCGACACGACTAGAGGGTGCAGAGATTAACACATCTCTGTTGGCACTGAAAGAAGTGATTCGAGCATTAGCGACCGGTGGATCAATGACTCACATTCCATTTCGAGGATCAAAATTAACACAGGTGTTGAAAGATAGTTTTGTAGGCACAAATTCGCGGTGTTGTATGGTTGCATGTATCAGTCCCGATATTGGAAATTGCGAGCAAACCTTGAATACCTTACGCTATGCCGACCGCGTGAAAGAACGTAACCCTGAAACTGGAGTCCTTTCTACCTCCTGCCAAGAGGCCACCAAAATAATTTCTAATCAGCAATTGAAACTGTCGACGAAGCAGTACCCATCTCCCTCGAAAAGAAAGATTGGTGGTGGCCAAGAGCATCGGAGTGGAGGATTTGCGGACGAAAAGAAAAACTATCTCGATGATGACTCCATTGGTGAAAATGAAATGAATCCTCCGATTCCTCCGTTATCGAAAAGTTTCTCTCGTACCGGAGAAACTACAGAAAAGCGAGAAGCTGGACAGGCTCTTGTTTCGAACCATAGATCAGTCATGTCACGATGGCTTACAATGGTAAAAACTGAGATGAAACTAGTGAATCAGGTCGACGCCAATCGGGAGGGTCTAGATGACTATATTTTAGAACTCCAAAAYATACAAAGAGAGCAGCTTGGTTTCATCGGTGAGCTCCGGCGCGTAAGTMTTCGTTGCTAAGGTAGTAAATTTCTTTTGGGTTGAATGACCATGCAATGCCCACTCTAACCAATCATTGTTTCAYAACTATTTTTCAGTCGCTTCAAAATTACGTCAGTGCGGTCGAGGCCCCGCATCAAATTTTCGATGCAGCACACGAAGATGACGACAGCTTCGAGGACCTTCGCGACTGATGGCATAACTTTCAGGATCCTAATATTTTTAAAGTAGTTGAAATTGACACCGCTACACAAAATATAATCAGAAGCTAGAACTCAATTTCCAGAATTATTCGTTCACGATTGTTTTCATATCTTTAAAAATAGTGTTGCTCTTTACGCMAGTCAGTAACTAATCAAAGCATCCCTACAAATACTATTTGTATTCTTCAATGGTTTGGTTGACGAACAGAAGCAAGCCTAAGCCCAATACACGTGAGACACACCGAACACGATGGAGCTCCCCGAACCTCGCAAGCGTATCGCAATCTCGACGTCTTTTGCMTCGGAAGCAAAGGCGGGGTCGTCCAGAATCGTGAGCGTTTCCACGACGCGCTGTTGYTGTTTCTTTTGCTCCAAGAACTGGTCTCTCGAGAGACTSGTTACGACTCCGTCGATCGCGTAGTCGAAGACAAAGGAATCCGGCAGTTCCGGTGTGTCGTAGCTTCTCATCAGCATCCTGTCGCCCCGCTCGGCCTCCGCTTCGTGGGTCCTTGGCGAGAACGACCGGTTCTGGCCGAGCCGCCGCCGCGCGTTGTCGACGGACGTCCATCCGTTCGTCATCGTGTTCTCGGCTTCCGTGTGCCATGTGTGGAGTTTCAGGACGATGACGCCCTCCTTGAGGTCCTTCAGCGTCATCACCAGCCAGCCTGCGTACTCGTTGCCGATCACCGCTCCGCGATAATCGTGGTGTCCGTACATCACGCATTCRTTTCCGGTCGACCGGGCACACTCTGCGTTGTACGTGCCGTCGCAAAATCCGGGTGGTTCTCCAAAGACTTCCCAGCCTTTTCCGGGAACGATGGCGTCTTCGAGCTCYCGGTGGACGGGAGTCGTGGCATCGGCATCGGCTGGTGCCGAAAGATCCGCCCCCGGCACGCCGAGGGAACCCGGTTGCTGGGAATCGAAGTCTTCGATCAATCCTCGGCGACCCGTCACGACGTTGAAAACATCGATTTCGCCCTCGGGGATRTCGGAGCAAGTGTTGTGTGGGTCCGGGCCATCGTACATCATCGTCAGTCGGTTCTTTGGAACGTATCCGTCGGGAGCAGGCTTGATGATGCTTRTCAAMGCGGTTTCGTTGGGATTTGCCCTCGGCGTATATTGTGTTTTCGCCTTCATAGGAGTGTTACAGAGACGGGTTGGGAGATCGCCTTCGATCTYGTAACAATGACCGAGCGATTTGTCGAGACTTTTTACTTTGTTTCGGATGTTCTCGTAGTAATCGGTCACGTGCCAGAAATCATCGTCGAGTGGCGGACCACCTATGGTTTGCCCATTGCGTTCCAACAAAAAAGCGAACGGTGAGAAATTGAGGTTCGAAAAACASTCGATAAAATAAACCACGGCAAAAACGCACCCATTACCCCTTCGGTCCAAAGATTGATCGCTGCTTGGAGGSCCTCTAGAACAGCAAATGCTAGGTTTCTTCCGACCAGCTGGTGCATTCTCCATCCCGGGTGCCACTTGACTTGTCCTCTTGGTTTGTCTAGTTGTTTTGCTTCGGGGGCAATGCCATCGGGTCTGTCGATCCARCAAGTCGCACAAAACCTTGGTTCTTCTTTGCAAATGTCTTCTGCTTCTGGTTTGCACTTCAAATACCTGGCYGCCCAGGGAATTTCTTTTGCCTGTTCCAAACTCTCGATCTCTGTGATCCCATCCAAGGCGTACCCCCAGTCACCAACGTCTGCATCGGCTTCTTCGTGTAGCATTTTGAGCACCTCGAAGGGACCTCCCCATAGAAGTGGCACGCGGTTGCCTGCCAAGATTCCTTGGCGAAAGAAGAGATCGACGTGCTTTGGGTCGGGCTCCGTCATGCCTTTTTGTTGYAAAGAAAGTGAAATCTGGTGAGAGAAGCCGCAACGTACCGTACGATTGATACCGAGAGAAGACTCGAACGGCTGGAATCGTCCGAGAAACGTGTGTTCCAACTTCAACAGGTTGCGAACAAGAAACTTACCYGAGTCCCACATAAGTATGTCTACCTCGTCCCCGTATATCGACCCCGATCCCATTCCCGCCTGGAGTGTGCCGAGTCCGCCCTGACCAACATTTCTGGTAATTAGCTTTACGCCGAGTCGGGCGAAGATTGGATACATGACCTTGTGAAACTGCATCATGTAYGATTGCCGAAAGTTGTTTCTTTTGAAAAAACGCCAGGGCCAGAGAGAACTATCGTTAGTACAAGGCGTGAAACGCAATACAGAGAATGGCACGYACTAGGAGTGTTTCTTTTGTGATTCTTACCCTGCGCCCATCGCTGCGCTATGACCACCCACTGCGGTGTGGATGTGGACGTGGATGTGAACGTGGATGTTCGATCACATGGATGCGAGACCGGCGAAAGGAACAGAAGCAYGAGTTAGGAAACGAAACACGAGCATCCGATTTCGGGGCAGATCCAGGTCGCCGAGGCACGGCACCGCRTGACACGGTGTGGTTTGTACTTACTGACAACGGTAAAGGTATCCTGGGTCATCATGGCGTGCAAGAGCCGCCGCACGAGCCCGTCGAAGCTGCGCTTCGTGGTCCATCCGCCGTTTCCGCGGTCGCCCCGCTTGCGGTACTTTTCGGGTGCCTGTGCGTTGGGAACGGAGAGGTCCTCCCGGCTCCAGTGAAACATCCTCATCCGTTCCGCCAGACCTGAAGAACSCAACGCGAAAAACAATCCGTGCTCGGGTCAGTGCGAAACACCCAAAAACAATTAAAAAAACAAAAAACGGTACGATCATCGCAATTTCCACGCCGTGCGCTGCTCGGAYCCGCGGCAACCAAACAAAAGGCAAACCGCACGAGGTACCGAAATCAACAGTGGTCTCCGGGCGACGTACCCTCCGGCGGCAGCGGTTTCCCGTGGCCGTATTCGATAAAGATGGCCTCCATGGCCCTGGAAATCAGCTGGTCCGCATCGTTGAGAATGTGGTTGACGTAGACCGCATCGGCCTGCCAGGCATCGTCCGCGAACTTTTCCCCCGGCATATCCCGGTTCGGGTACCCGGCGGTGTAGTCTTCCAGCGGTCGCTCCTCTTCGTCCCCGTCGTAGAAATGCCAGCGGCCGAATTTTTCGACGAGGGGGGCCCGCTCTGCGTCGCTCGGGAACGGGTGGTCGATCAGGGGGGAGATTGTCGCGTATTTCGAGTACATGTACTTGTCGTTGTCGTTGTCGTTGCCATTGCCGTTCTCGTTCGCGTCCTGGTTCGCGTCGTCCTCGACGGTCAGGGGCACCTGCTCCGGGGCGGGGTCTGCGGGAGGAGGAGGAGGCGCGGCGGTGGGAGGCGGWGTGGCCACCGTRGGAGGCGGWGTSGMCACCGTGGGARGMGGMGTSGMCACCGTGGGAAGAGGCGTCGCCACCGGTGCCGGCACCGGGGAGGGGACCGCCTTGAGCTCCTGCTCCCCCCCGGTGGCCACGTCCCCGTCGCTCTGGGAGGCCAGGTACATCACCCCCAGCAGCACCGAGCACGCCAGGACCACCAGCTTGGGCAGCCAGTCGCCGCGGTGGAAGCAGGCGGCCACCTTCCTCAGGCCGCTCTCCTGGTTGGTTTTCCGGGACGTGTTCAGCTTCTTGCGGCTGGCCTTGCCGACGAGGCTCTCGACCTCCTCCATCTCGAGGACCTGCATGGCAAACAACGAAAGCCTTCCGTCGGAGTGACAGGCGTGTCGTGTCTCGTTTTGTGTTCTCTTGTCTTGTCTTGTCTTGTCTTGTCTTGTCTTGTCTTCTCCTGCCGTCGGTGGATCACTCGTCGGTGCACCGGGCGTGGACCGCTGGGACGCTTTTTCTCGGACGGAGACGGGGATGAATTGGTGGAGACGGTACAAGTACTTTACGAGTACGGCTCGTCGTCTGGCTCTTTCGAAGTTGTGACTGTTCGGAAATTGGAAAGGACAGTATGACCTACGCTTCATTAGTCGTAAATTTCATTATTTTCTGTAGTAGAAGTAATAGTAGTACTAGTACGGATAATTCTACACGTACAGTACAGTAATGTTACGAGTAATGTTCGTTACTTTAATTTAACAACTCAACATCATAGTTCTACGAGTACTGGGTACTGCAATACAAAATATTGTATGTAGTCCCGTCGCACATGCACGTACTCGTAGCCGTTATGCAGTTCGAAGGTCAGGTTGAAAATTTGAAAATGAAATTGGAGACTTGCTACCGTATGTCATTCTTTTTGGTAAGAGACGGAAAGCAATACTCGTACATCAACTGCGTACGGTACTCGTACTTTGTTCAGTTCTACGGCACCATACGATTCGTACGATTYGTATTATGCGAGGTACTGTACAGTACAACGTGACACACGATGCACGACTGCCAACCAAAATCGGGCAAAATAGTATCGCGCGGTTCGTAAGAGTACGTACCTACTGCCTCACGCGTACTGGTAACGTCCCCAGTCCCCACACCAATCTATTTGATGGGGATTTTTAATTTTTCTTGTCCTTCCGAGCTGTACGGTAGCGTACGTACGGTACTGCGGGTAAGGCAACACAAGGGGTCAACAACGGCAGGGTACGAGTACGAGTACGAGTACGAGTATGGATGCCATTTCTTGGGCCCCTGGAATCCGACAGCTACGGTTCCACACCAGCAATATATTATAGCTCACCACTGCGAGGCAATCGAGTCGTCCACTCGTCGGGCGCACCACACCGCAACGCAACGCAACGCACCGCACACACACGCGGACCCCCCTTGCTCGTTCGCCCCGGCCTTCCAAACCGACAAAACCCCAAAAGCACAAACATGGACGACCGTCCTSCCGGGACCCTGGATGCGCCGGTGCCGCCCGCGATCGCACCAAAGCGGGAGGATCGGCAGCAGCAGCACGACGACGATTCACCCCTGCGGCTGAGCCTGGTGGTCTGCAACATCCAGAAGATCGCCAACGTCAAGGCGATGCTCTCGGCCGCGGCCGCCTTTGGCTGCTCCGAGGTCCTCCTGGTCGGCCAGGAAAACAACGCCAGGCGCMRGGGAATCTTCCCCCCGCCCTTTCTCGAGGCCCTGGACCGGGGAAGGATCGCCCTGCACCGGTTCCCGAAGTGGAGGGACTGCGTCTCCTACATGGACCGGGAGGGGATCTTCCTGGTCGGGGTGGAGATCGACGAGCGCAGCGAGCTCCTGGACGAGGGCTACTTTGCGCGGAACTTTTCCGGGGGCGGCCGGCGCGTCGGCGTGCTCATGGGGAACGAGGGCCAGGGCATCCAGCCAACGCACCTCAAGAGCTGCGGCGGACTCGTGCGGATCCCCCAGTACGGGGCCGGGACGGCCAGCATGAACGTCAACGTGGCCACCAGCATCGTCCTGTACCGGTTCCGGAAGTGGAACCGGACCGGGGGCCGGAAGGAACACCAAACCCCACAACAACAACAACAACAACACCCTCGCCCAGCGGAATCCTAGTGCCGGTGCGTGCCGTACCACACGCGCTTTCGTCGCAAACGCAACCGCGGCCACCGCTTGCAAAATAAACGACCAAGACACCGGTCCGCCGGTGGAGGACGGGACGGCCTGCCCCGCTGGAACAAACACGGGCAGCATTCTCCGGAGGGATCCTTCGCCCCGGTCGMATGCTCCACGACCGGGTCCRACCTRCGTTCCTAACCCACCTCTTKGTTGGTGGTGCGTTTGCTGTGCGCCAACGAATGGATGGATCCTCCGGCCACACCAGTCRCGSCCCACGATATACCCACRGTGGCAACAGCTGCGGCAAGCATCCCTATCGCCCCGGCGTCGTTGGTTCGCCGAGAAAAAGAGGCAGATGGGCTCTGCACTACAGCACTTCAGAGCAAGCCAAGTACTGTAACATAGTAATTCTAACGATCGGGATATATTTAATTCAAAATTTATGCTTCGGTCGGTCGGCCGGATCTCGGAACCCGAAAGGTCACAATCCAATCTAGGCGGCCTCGTGGTCGCCCTCTCCCTTGGCCCATTCGTGCTCGCCCTTTGCCGCCGCTCCGGCGATCTTGAGCTCGTCGACGTAGAGCTTGCTCATTTCCTCGAGCTGGAGGTCGCCCTTGCCCTTGCAGAGGTCCAACAGGGGCAGCTGCAGGGCCTGGCTCCAGGAAAACGACAGGTTCCAGGGGCCCTTCTTGTTGGCCTTGTTGATGGCGCTCAGGCGGGCGGCGGCCGTGGGCAGGTCCTGTCCCCCGGAGAGGTAGTTGCACCCCTTCATGGCGACGGGGAAGCTCTGCTCGAAGACAAAGATGTTGGCCTCGGCGATTTCTTCCACGGTGTAGCTCTTCTCGCAGTCGCGTCCGGGGTTCACGATGTTGGGCTTGAGGGTGGATCCGGCCATGTACACCCCGTGGTCGATCATCGCCTTGAACAGCTCGGACTGGACCCGGATGTTGATGTCGATGGCGTCCTCCAGCGTGTGCGATCCCGACAGGCTGATGTCGGGCTCGACGATGGGCATCAGGCCCTCGCTCTGGCAGATGAGGGCGTACCGGGCAAGATCGTGCATGTTGGCCTTGATGGCAAGATCCGTCGGGCACTTCTTTTCCATGTCGATGACGAGGGGGCTCCTCCACTTGGCGAAACGAGCTCCGGCGGCATAGTATTCCTTGCACCGGACGGCCAGCGAATCGAGTCCCTGCATAACCGTGTCGCCGTTGGTGCCGGGGAGGGTGTAGATTTTCAGGTGGGGCTTCACGCCGGGGACGATGCCCTTCTTCGTGAGAAGATCCGGGAAGAGCACGCCGTTGTCCGAGCGCTGGTACAGGGTCTCGGGATCGAGGATTGCCGCGGACAGGTAGTCCTCGCATCCGGGTGCCTCGAAGAGCATCTGTCGGTACAGCCTGCGGTTTTCCTCGGAATTCTCGACCCCGACGGCTTCGAAACGACCCCCGATGGTTGCCGGCCCCTCGTCGCACGCTGTGGTATAGAAGAAGGAAGCATTTGGAACGTTTGGGTGCCGAGAAGGAATGAGTGCCTGCGCGTGCGGAAATCCCCCCGGCCGAGGTGTGCATCCACGGTTCGAAATTTTTGCGACGTACCCGTAATACCTTTCCCAGCGGTAGCGACGGCATCGGCTGTCTTTTCCAGGGCGGCCTTTTCGGCAGCCGAGAGAAAGGTTCCCCCTACGGTGAATGCGGCGGCCTGGCTCATGTTCAGTGCCACTAGAACAAACGAAAGGATCTTGGGTGCGAATGCCATTATTTTTTTTGGTTCATGCAAATAGTGAGGCTCGGATCTATTTTGGTACGCTACATTCGTTTTATCGTACGTACGTACCGTATCGTACGAATCGACCCACACAGCACCAATTTTTTCTTTGTTCTCATGCCGAAACCACCGATGACGCATGCGTCCGACCACATTATTTTAATAGTATTTTTTTCATACTGTACAGCAGTACGAGTACTACGCACGATCTTACTCGTGCATTACGAACGGTTGTTTCGATCCAACAAGTACAAGTACCACTAGTAGTTATACGTCGTGAATCCCTGTTAGTATTCACCACCACTTCGGTGATTGTTGTTGTTTTGCGAACTTCATAATACTTGGTTTTGCTCCTT
Source organism: Pseudo-nitzschia multistriata (assembly GCA_900660405.1). Taxonomy (NCBI): domain Eukaryota; phylum Bacillariophyta; class Bacillariophyceae; order Bacillariales; family Bacillariaceae; genus Pseudo-nitzschia; species Pseudo-nitzschia multistriata. Next base: position 77,293 of record CAACVS010000148.1, read on the forward strand.
CATACTACTGGTGCTAGTAGAAGTACTAGTATATTTTCTGTCTTCACCACTGCTGTGGATTTCTTTCTAGTACAGCAGCACCACCACCACCACCACCAGGAGCATGATCTCGTCGTCAGGCTCCTGCTGCAGCCCTGATCCTCCTCCTGTCACCAGCAGTGGTGGTGGTCTACTAGTACTAGTACTACTGGAGTTGTTGCAATATCATTACTAAGAACAAGAGGAGGATCTGATAGCACAACCAACAAGACAGCCAAAGAACAAGAAGAAGGAGAAGACATGAAACCACACCACCACCACCACCATCCACCATTATTGTTGTCAACACCACCACCACCAGCCAGCACCAAGAACAACAAGAAGAAGAGGTGAGCTCATCCAACAATACTAATGGTAAGAATCAGCAGCTCTATTAGACATACAGCTGTGTATCAGTAGAACCCTTCTTGGTTAGTCTGAGAAGGTTTCCCATGGTCGATTTGCGATTAGAGCTCGACAGTTTTTTGGAAACTAGGGTTGTGGTTGCAAGTTTTTTGCACGCGGAACGGTACGTAGTGTTGCTACTTGCTAGGAAGTGCGAAAGTACCCTATTACGGTACGTAAAAATAGAGGACATCATACGGAACGTTACGTACTCTATCACGCACTGTACGTACTATTCCTAATAGACACCGCGATTGGAGATATGACCGTTCCATAAGGAAACACGTGATTACCGCGCCGTAGGATCGTGACGTAAATTGATGATGTCCATTGTGATTGGATCATTCTTCTTTTCAAGTAAAAGTACAGGGTGCCAGAAGGAACTTTGAACCTACCGAAACGGATCCAAATAGCACAAAATACATGTTTTTACTGCACCAGGTATCTTAGGCTTCAGCCAAGTCGAAAACCATGCACGAGCTGTTGGCATGCAAAGCACGTGAAATTGCACACTAAAATTCAAAAAATTCGAAGTTTTTTGAGAATCGGAGAGGCCCTCCACAAGCATCCCATCTCGTACGTCATAGGCTTGTCTCAAAGCAGGGACGGTTCGTACCGTTGATGAAAGAAGGTCATTGTCATTGGGTCAATACTTTGCGACTGTACATGCTGATTTGTATCCCAGTTATCAATCTAATGCTTGTCCTGTCTTCGACTCCCGGAGTCGATCAGAGTACGTTGGTAAAGAGTACTGCATTAAAATACGAACCATCCTCCAGGAACTATCATAGCGTGCGCTATGTTCATTCGTTACGAATGCTAAATCGTTAGGTATTGTCGTTACACTCAAACTTACAGTAAATAATGAAACATCAAAAAAGTAGAATAAGGTACATATCTTATAACCATTCGGCATTAAATAGTTCTATATGATTCTCTAGCATTCCCAATTGCGTAGTCTCGACTCGACAACAACCTGACCCAACCAACAGTGATGGATGACAAATTGTTGCGGGAAACTTTTCTGCTTTTCTTAAAAACTGTCTTTATTATTTAAAGCTTGACAAGGGTTCCGTATCCAATGGCGAATCCAACAGCCAGGGAAACGACGCATGCAACCAAACCGGCACCGTATCCAATAACGGTAGCCTCATCGACGGCCTCGGCGTGAGCAGCAAACGGGGCCATGGCGGTGGCGAAGGCGGCAACAGCGGCGGCCTTGTCTTGCTTGAATTCAACAGGTTCAGGGGCTTTGCTCATGGAAACGGCAACAGTCTGTCGGGGTGTGCTGACGGGGGCAAATCCCGAAACACAGGCGGCCATGGCGACCAAAAGAAGAGCAACTTGTTGGAAAGACTTCATTGTGTGATATTATATATAGAGTTTAGCTGCGAAAAAAATACATCAGACGAATCCATAAGTGAATGTTAGTTGAAAAGGTCTCGAAATAAAGGTGTATGTCGACATCGAATCTCAGTCATTTCAAATCTTCTAGGAGACTGGTTTCGAAATTTGTCAGAATGTTGCCGTAAACATCTCGCCGCACAACGGCATGAATGCTTTCACTCTATGTTATCGTTTTAATAAAGCACTATATTGTAGGGTCTGTAAACACTTGAGTGCCGCAATGACCACACTCGTACTTCGAATTTGGTTTTCTTACCTGAAAAAGAAAATTGTATGAGAATATCAGATAACGACGAAAAATACATAAAAACCCTCCATCTGCACCATCAACAATCGAGATCGTAACCGGGATGGTGGGATGAGAACTCGTTCGTCACCGTCCAAAAAGAAACTCCTTTTCTTCCAAAGAAGAGAAAACACCTTCTATTCTACGCCTCTCGTTTCGTCATTGCAAGCTTTTTGATTGGTCAATTTTAGAGCCGGCCAGTCTTTGACACACTTTCGGCGGGGTTTCAACTCATGGGATGTTGAAGACCTGAACGCATCCATCTGATGTCGCATACGTATGTAGAAATACTGGCGTGTTTAAGATTAAAATTTTATCGTCCGCTCTTGACGACATATTAGTCGAACTAGTCGATACAAAGCGACAGATGTCGGTCGCGCGTCCGCGCACTCTTGATGTCATTTCATTCTTCTTCAGCAGTCAAAATGCGGCCGACAACAATGAAAATTGTTGACACTCAAAAACCTTCCCCAAAACTTGAAGATGAAAACCGAAAACCAACTTAAACTCCATCGCTCCCCCGTGCAAGTCTGAAGAACTAAAAGCTTAACATCACGGTATCTTAGGACACCATCTCATATCATAGGCGTCGGAGAAGTAAAGTGATGTCGAAAAGAACGGGAGGTCAAAGTGAGGAAAATGAAATCCCTCTAGAAAGTCAGCAAAGTCAGAGCAAGGAAGATGGATTGAAGGCGGATGGTTACTTAGACGAAGAGGATGAGGATGAGGACGATGATACATACCGTCTTCGTGTCTACGGATATAGTGGTGACAGTGAGGATTCTTCGTCATCTGCGACAACGACAAAAAACACGCTTCAATTGTCGCGGGAATTCGTAAGGAATATTAATTGTAACAAGAGGAGTAGATCTGTTCGGAGATTTTCCAAACGATTGTCAAAGCAACTGTCGCGCTCTATGGATCGGCGACGCTCTTCGATCAAAGAATCACTTCCAGACACACCACAAGGATGGGTGGTCTTCTTGTCCGCAGTCGCGTCCGCCATCTTAGCATACGAGGTGCGATTGCAATTTTCCCTTACTAAACCTCCTGCAACATTTTGCCAATTGCCGTCGGGGAGTTACGTTGAAAAAATCTATGAGCAATTAACGGGAAAGGCTTCTTCTTCTCTTGTTGGTGGTAAAGGCAAAGATTCCCGCATCACTAACATCCTTTCGAAGCCGATTCAGCCCAGTCTCTTTGTCGGAACACGCGGTATGATTGCGAGCACTGCAGCGTATCTCCAAGGGGGACCGTCGTCCTCCAGGCAAAATTTTGTGCGATTCCGAGAGATTTTTATTATGAGTCAAGACGGAGCACAAGTAGCGGTGGATTGGGAATTCAAAGGGGCTCAAAAACAGACAGCAAACGTTGAAGGCGAAAAAAATGCGTCAAAGAGTGAAGTGAACACGAGCCAACAAGAGATATTGAATGGCATTATACGTCGGCCGGTCGTAATCATCCTACACGGTATCAATAACGATTCCAGTTTTGGATACATGAAGTCTCTCTCGAGTTCGTTCTGTAATAGAGGCTATGTTTCAGCTTCGGTGAACTTTCGAGGATGTGGGGGGCATCGATTAAAAACCCCACGTGGTTATAACGCAGCCTATACAGGGGATCTTCGTAGCCTTGTCCGTCAGATTTCGGTTAGATTGGCGGAGAATGTTTCCATCTTTATTGTTGGTAATTCGTTGGGTGCAAATATCATGACGAAGTATTTGGGAGAAGAGGGTATGGCAGGTACACTCCCGTCGTGTGTTTCGGGTGGAGCATCGCTCGGCAATCCCCTTTTGATCGATTCGAAAATTGTTCGGTTTCCGTTTAATGTTCTCATGGCGTTGGGAGTGAAGAAAATATACTTAGAGAATTGGAAGGCTGTACGTGCTCTGAACGACGCTCGATCAAAAGAAATTCACAAGAAAGGTTTCCTAGCTCCTACCATTGCTGCCTTAGATAATGCTGTTGCACCGGCTTTGATTCGAAATAATCCCATGTATCCATTTGAGGCAAAGATAGGGTACGAAACCGGAGAGGAATATTGGTTTGATGCAAGTTCCTATCGGTACATCCGACATATCTCTGTTCCCTTCTTGAATATTACAGCTGAGGATGACTTTATTGTATCAAAACCTTCGCGAAACAAGTTAGGGTTTTGCCTAGCCAACCCCAATGTCATGAACGTCGAGACCAGGTGTGGTGGCCACTTAGGTTGGCAAGAAGCGCCTCCGGATGGCTTGTTTGGTGGGTCCTCCTGGGCCGATACTGCAACATCGGATTTTTTTGATGCTATTCTGAACATTAAGAGGGAATCATCCTCTGGTAAGGGTATCGCTCGAAGCAATAAAACTAGGATTGAATCTGATTTTGGTCGTTCTGCGTCTCTACCATTGAGAAGGGAGAAGATTGACAATGAATTGAAAGATTTACAAAGAGAAGCAATTGCGTTCACAAAAGAAAAAATTTCAAGACTATAAGATAAGGAGCAGTTAATATCTGATTTCCTTTTACAGGCAGATATAGCATAGTACCTGCAAACATAACTATTCTACACAACATTCAAAAAGAAGGCACAATAGAAGGAGTAACTGTGCTAGTTGTCCCAAACGGTGGCACAATAAGTAAGTTGTTTGCAAGGAATGGATAATTTGCTAGTATGTTAAAATTCACTATGGTGGTAAGAAAGCAAATACCAATCATTAGAACATCTACTCACTGCAGACATGCAAGTTCTTAAAAAGTGAGTCTCCATTTATTAATACTACTACTGTCCAAATATATCCAAAATTTGAATGGTAATGAATTATGGGTATGTTTCATTGCTATTTATGAACACTCCTCATTGCTGCATAGCATCAAAACTTCATTACTTACCAACTTTAAAACAAATGTTTACTTTGGTAGTTCAAAGGGCATATTGAAATCATCCTTTTCAAGAAGAAGTATTTGTAATTTCATCAATGCATGATTCTCTGAAATGGTAAAGGCAGTTCTACTAGTAGTACCTTTTAAACATGGGCAAAAAAATTACCAGTACCTATGAACATGACACAGCCATGACACAGCCATCATGCAAGACACAGCTATGACACAGCCATAAATCAAAAATAATTTGAAATCAATTTACAGTATCAACATTGTGGGAATCGGTGATGTTAAACATATGAACAAAATTACTTACTACAAGAACATGACTCCAAAACCATCATTCTCCAGACAGAATGCAGACTACTATTGGTATGTTCCTAAAAAAGCACTTAATATACTAGTATATCAAACTGCTGTTGGTGTAGGAGGTACTTATGTTACAAATCCTTATGGTACCAGCTTTCACACTAATAGTTCATCTTATCTACAGAAAAGAATGGTGCTCTCTGAACCAAGAAAATATTGCCTCAACTGATTGTCCTATTGCAACTCACAAGAATGAGGACCGTAATAGGAGCATTAAAATTTTCCAACAGAGATACTGTCAAACTGAAGATGGTCCCTCCTTATTGGTAGAAAGAGAAAGTCCCGAACCATCTTTGAATTGTATGCATGGTATGATATCCTGCAGACAGCAACTGTTGAGCAACCAGATTGATGGCATCACATGATGTTCATAGCAGACAGACAGCAGTAGTGGCAGTAGCAGTGGTGGTGATGGAAAATTCTCCCATAAGGTTGGTTGGGCATTTTGGGATTAAGTCAAACTGTGAAAGACCTTGCAACTCAAACAAACAACAACACTTTTAAAAACATGAGATTGGTTTGAAAATGGCAAATTTTGACAAGCCAGAAAATTTGCTTAAGCACCAGCAGCAGTATCTTCGAATTGATGGTTATTTGGCCAGTGTTCATACATGTGGAGGAGAAAGATCCATTGATCAGTCACAAATAAAATGACTTTCCTCACAAGCTCAACAAGAAGCAATAAGCATCACACTGTCAGTCCTTTTATTGCTCATTCAATTAATTAATAAAGGTTATAAATTGTAGTAGTACCTTGTTGCATGCTTCAGTGTTCAAAACACTTCTAGCATACTAATGTGATGTTACAATAACAACAACTAGCAGTACCATGGGGTTATATGTTGATGACAAGAGCAAATTCTATGGATTCAATGCATTCATATAAAGATCAACAAGACAGCACACACTGGTAGCAACAAGTCCAAGTCATTCAAATACCCACCGCTGTTTCGTATGCACTGTTCTTAGTACTACAACAAGAAAAGAAATAAACCTAGAGCAAGAAAAATCCTGTGCTTAGTTTTTCCTCTCTGTCACAAGATATTTGGTGGAGTGGTTTTATAATTGGTGATGGGAGGGTAGATTGAATAGTACCTGAGTGCTACTAGCATGGCAAGATGCTCACTTTTAGTAATAGTAACAGGAAAGGAGCTGGTGATGTTCACAGCGTGGTTCATTTTTTGCTCAGAATAATCTGAACCAGCAACTGCTTGTGTACTATGAAGAAGGTCAACATCACAGCCAGATATCTCAACAATAGTATTGATAGTAAGACACTGCTACTATTGATGCACCCTACTACTAGAACAATGTGCTTGAGTCAATAATTCTTTTGATCAAATCATCTTTAAGTGAAGATAGAGCAGCAAAATATTAGTCATAATGAGAAATGTTGGCCCTGCTCACAACAGGAGGAGGAATATCAATATAAATAGAGTAAAAAATAAGAATAAATTGTGAACTAGAAGAGGCACTTAGTGGGCCAGGACCATAACTTTGGAGGAGAAGAATGCTCTCAGTTGCTTGTTACTCTGAGGGGCAGTACCCCCCTCTGTGGAGATGTGATGGAGGCGCAAGAACTGAGGAAGTGGCTGGGCTAGTTGGATCAGTACTAGGTGAAGAAATGTGTCAAAGTGGTTTATAGTATTTAGCTAGCAGTGACCATACTAGAAGTGTCTGGCAAAGGAGGCAGTTTGTTGTGTCTCTTTTTGGAGGATTAGGCATCAAAGACAAGCCTATCTTGTGTGACACTCTGTGGGAGTTGTTTACTATGGGGTAAGGATGAAAAATACTGAATAATTGGACATGTGTTAGAGACAGAAATGAGAGATAGTGTGGGTGATTGCGTGAATAGTTTTTCTATACACTCAGAGATAGGACAAGAAGACTTCAGGGTTCTTGGGAAATAAGTTGTCATGGGAGGGACAAGTCTCCTGTGGTTTCAGGGCAAAGAAATGACAAACTTTTGCTGTCAACCAGCTTTGTTGTTGCAGTGATGGTTTCTGAGATCCTTCTTCTTCTTGTTGTTGTTGCTGCCACATTGACATAGGGCTGGAGAAAATACTCCACTGAATGACTCCCCAACACAATCAGGGAGTATGAACTCAAATGAAGGTCAGGGTTAGAAATCTACTGAAGTGAGAGGTGGTCAGCAAACAAAACCATTCACTGATACAGCTTGATAGAAGAGTATCCATAGCAATTGACCAGACCTGCCCAAGTGTGGACATTCATTACCTAAAGACTGAATTATCTGTTGACACCATTGGAGTCTGATTGGAAAAGAGACTGTGAATCTTCTTGTTGTTGGGCACAATGACAGCATTTGTCATTGGTCTGTTTGAGAACTATGTCAGTTGGCACTTTATTATTCCAGCATTTCATGCCCAGAACATTCCCAGAGATGTGATTGGTGGCAATCCCAAGAGACTTCCAGGCAATATTGGCAATTGTAGTAGGAGAAGACCATTGTTTCCTTTCCTGCAATAAGTATGTATGATAACATGGAGTGAGAAATGAATCTATGAGTTCTTTCCTGTATTTGCTACAGATAGACCACAATCAGATCTGAAGAACAGCTGGATAGGAAGGCAGGACTGGTGTGATCAAAGGTGCTGGTGTGTGAAACTTTGCATGACAGTTGCCTGTATACTGATCACCTTCCACATTCAACTGCTGGGCTATCAGAGGGAGTTTTTCAAATGGAATGTGATTGTCTTGGTGGCCTTTGACCCAAGAAAATGATGCAGAAATATGTGATGATTGTGCTGTTTGAAAGATTTGTCTAATCAAATCAAGTTCTGGTGCCATAATTGTGGCATTTGCACACACTTCTTGTTTGTGTTCATGCCATGACTGAATTCTTGTGATAAGTACCTTGCTGTGACTCACAAATTGAACCTGTTTGGGGGGAATTCGCCATTGGAAGATGGTGTAATGATGGAAGATGAAGAGGAACCAGCTGTCGAAGTGCTGTGTCAATGTGAGTCTCTGCTTGCATTCCAAGAATAATTGCAAGAGTTCAATGGATAGTAAGGTTTCTGTGGGATTTGATGGGAGGCAAGTAGGGTTGTGACAAAGAATTGTGCAGACAGTACACCACTTGCCACGGCTTGGAGAGAGCTGTCAAGAATGCCAAAGAGGCATGCACCAGCATTTGCATGAGCAATTCTATCTCCACCAGCACCATTAGCATGAGACTACCACCCAAAAGAAGTCATAAAGCCATTTTCTTCAGAGCCATTGCTGGAAACCATCAGAAAACTTGTCTGAGTTTCAAAGGAAGCCAAAGTGTGACAAAGACTGGACTCAAAATGAACATGATGTTCTTGATGGGGGAGTTGTCATTGCCATGAATCTGTTTAACCCAAAAACTTATGCCAGGAATCAGAAAGAGTGATTCGTGGATCAACTGGTCCTTGAAAAAGGGAAGTACACTGGTTGGATCATAGTGAAATCATTCAGTCTTGGTCATCCAAGTGAGATTTGGGACATGAATACCTGAAGGATATTTGCCAATGGTGGATGTTGTCTGGTGTGACGGACCAATTTTAGTAGTAGACGCAATAGGTTGGTACTGCCATTCACCCAACAATGCTAGTAGAGGAGACAAACAAAAAATCTATGACAACCCCCTCCCCCCCTCCTCTTCTGAAACTAGTGTTTGTACCAAACAATAACAAGGCCTTCTTACTAGTACAAAAAAGAACTAGTAGATACTGTGACATACTACTACTACTACTAGGTACTAGTGAGATGGTCGCACTGTGGGAATAAGTAGGGTATTCATACGGGATTTATTTTTAATTCGTTGTGGGAATTAAAAAAATGAAAGCGGGTTTGACGGTGCTGAAAAAGTTTTGTTGATCGTCGAAAATGAAGAAAGCGTTGAAATTTTCGAAGTTTTCGAGATCGAGGAAGCTTTGTGCTGAGCAGCAACAACAATGGTGATTGTCTTGAAATGGTGGTTATTTTGAAGACGATGGTGGTGACAAGACGTATGCGTTGTTGGTGACGATGGCAATGACAAGGCAAATGCGTTGTCAAAGATGATAGATTGTTCAAAGGTGTGTGTCGATGCAGTGTCGGTAGAGTTCCTATTGAGGAGAGATCACGCCTAAAAAATTATCACCACCATGGTGGTGGTGATGAATTTTATTGGAAGGGTGTCATAACCTGTGGGAGTGACTGTCCTAAAAGTGATGTAAAGTGTGTGCTAGTAGAAAAGTGAGCCAATGCTCTTATTGAGGATTGGCGAGCTATGAAATCTAGAATCGATCGCTGTGAGGATCGAGTGATGTGTGAATCGAATGAGTCGAGTCACTCACGCAAGAAGAAGTGAATGAAATGAGTCATGTCGATCATATGAATCCAGTGGGATCACGTGAGTCATATATGTATGGTGTGTATGAATCGTAGATACGTATAGTATGTATGTGTCGTATGTATGAATCATACCCACGGTCTGATATCCTACGGACAACAAGAACTACTACTACTAGTACTAGTACTAGCAATGATTGTAACAATAACAAAGCAACCGACCCATGGTTTGTAGCATGCTCCAGTAGTATTGTACATACTGTCATAGGAGTATTCCATAGGTATTGTCTTGGCTTGTTTCTTACATCGAAATTTGGCCACCAACTACTGTAACTTCAGTGAGCTAGCTCTAGGCCTCTAGAAGAAAATCTGAACTCGACTAACTCGACTAAACCCAGCCCAGAGCTGCTTCTTTGTTCTTGTTTCGATCCGTTCATTTTTTTGCCCACACATTTGATGTCTGTCTGACGGGAACGAGAGAAGCGACGGGTGTGTCGTCGAAATCTTATCGCAAGATCTCTGCTCGTCCCGAATCACAAAAAAAAAAGCACCAAACCCTTGCCGTGTCTTCGAAGCCCAAACCGAAGGACAAGGGCTTCCCAAGGTAGGCACCCAACCCAACCCAACCCTACCCTACCCCATCGCAGCGCACACCGCACCGCCAACCACGAGAGAGCTGGCCACTGCCGAAAAGACAAGCCGGTGGCCGCAACGCAACGCAGCAAAGCAAGACGAATCCATCGGCCATGGGCACCGAACCCCACCCGATGGTTCCGGTCCCGGAGGCCATCCGAACCGTCCTGAGGCAGACGGCCGAAATCCTCCTGGACGACAAAAAAGACACCCCGACCCTTCGGCTGCCGCTGTCCTCCACGCCGTGGCAGGACCTCCTGGGCCGGGTTCTGGCCGAGGACGTAACCATGGTGGAGCCTGGCTACCCTCCCTACAATGCCAGCATCATGGACGGATACGCCATCGGCACCGGCGGTTTTTCGGCCGGGGATGCCGAGAGGGCTTCTGCCGCGGGATCGTGGACGCACCGGGTCGTGGACCGGGTGTACGCCGGGGGCGCCAGCACGCCGCAAGCTTCGAACGATGGCAAGGACGAGACCCTCGACGAGACCCTCCCTCCCGCGTGCTACATCACCACGGGGGCCGTCGTCCCGGAGGGCTACGATTGCGTCGTTCCGATCGAAGAGTGCGAGGCATCCCCTCCGGCACAAGGATCGCCGCAAAGGATCCGGATCTTGCCCTCGGCGGTGCTGAAAAAGCACAAGTGGATCCGTCCGATCGGGTGCGACATTGCGGCCTCCGAAGTGGTATTGCCGGGGGGACACGTCCTGGATCCCGTGGCGATCGGGCTGGCGATGCAATCGGGAGCTCGAGACGTTGTGGTCCAGCGGCGCATAAAGGTCGGCGTCCTGTCGACGGGGAACGAGCTGATCGGGAACGACGGCGGGAGGACACCGGCCCCGCAAAACGCAGCCGGAAAGATCCCCGACGCCAACCGGCCCGTCTTGCTGGGGCTGCTGTCGACCCACGGCTTCCAAACTCTCTGCGAGCCGATTGACCTGGGAATGGTCCGCGACGACGACTTCGACGCCATGGCGGAAACCCTCGGGGCCGCCCTGGACCGCTGCGACGTCGTTGTCACGACCGGCGGCGTCAGCGAGGGCGAGACCGACATCGTCGAGCGGGTGCTGGTGGAACACTGCGGGGCCACCCTGCACTTTGGCCGCATGCACATGAAGCCCGGGAAGCCGACCACCTTTTTCACCGTGCCGAACAGGACGAAGGGCGGCACCGGCCTCGTCTTTGCCCAGCCGGGAAACCCGTGTTCCGCCGTGGTCTGCACGCAGCTGCTGGTGGGGCCCTGCCTGGACCTCTATTTCCACGGCATCGATCGCCAAAGGGGTCGTTCGTCGCCAAGCGGAGAGACGAGGGACGAGCAACTCGAATCGATCGTGGAGGCCTCCCTCGTGCATCCCGAGATCGAGGCGGTCCTTGCCCACGACGTCGTCCTAGACGCCAAGCGACCCGAGTACCACAGGGTGGTGCTGACCAAGAACGGCTACGGGGAATCCTACGAGGCCAGGTCCACCGGGGTCCAGCGGTCCTCGAGGCTGATGAGCCTGAGGGACGCGCAGGGACTCCTGCTCCTCCCGCACGCCAAGGGCGGCAAAACCGTGGCGCGCAGGGGCGAGACCTACCCGGTCCTCCTCCTCCACAACACGTTCGGCAGGGACCGCGTCTTGCTGGGGGACTCGGTGCACCTGGGCGGCGGGGCAGCGAAAAGGATCGAAGGCGAACGCAAAAACGGAAACGAGACGACGGTCGGCGTGATCGAGGTCCTCCCGCCCGAGCGCCAAGCGGCCGTGCCCTCCAGGCTCGAGGAGTTCTGCGAGAGGGTCCAGAGCGCGCTGAGCCCACCGGGGGGCAGCGGCGGCGTTTCCGTCGTCTCGAGGCGGACCTTTTCGGGCCCGGCGGACGCCCTCGGCTCCTTCGTCGCAACCGACTCGCACGGGGACGCCGGCGTCCTCGTGGTGGTCTGCCCCCGGTTCGGGGGCTCCTTCCGGTTCCACCTCGACGTGGCGTCCGCGCTGGGGGGCGTGCTGTCCGGAAGCGCGGAAGCCCTCGCCCTCCAGGCCCGCCTCGGCGCCGCCTCCCGCGATCCGGGGGCGGCGCTCTTCGAGGCCGTCGCCGGGGTCCTCCCCGGCCGTCGGGGGGGCAGCGGCCCCAGGCTGCTAATGTGCGTCGAGGAAGGCGGGATGGAAGGCGCCCTGGGAAGCATCAGGGGCCTGCTGGCGCACGGAGCGAGGGTGGCCCGGGGGTCCCAGTAGGGGCCGCGGGATCCCCGAGACCCGGGGCACCGCCGGTTCAAAAACCTAGGATCCAATTCCAAACATGGATACGTGGTGGTGGTGGTTACGGTTCCGAAGCCCTACACCCATCGAGAAAGACAAGGACAACAAGAAGCACGACACCAATTTGTCGCTGGCCGGATGCATCCCTGTCGTTCGCAGTTGCGAAGCAAAACTAGCTGTTAACTTTTGCAAAAGCAATCGACCCACGAGTTGCTTTGTCTTGGCACACAAACCGAACTACAAATCGTTGTTCAATCCCTCGATAGCAGTGGTTGAGGACGTTTCGAGCTATGGCGTAACATAAAGTTTATGGTTTGTTTTATGAATACACATCGTATAATACAGGGGAAAAAACTGGGGATTCCGAGTGGAGGCCGAAGGATCGGTGAGCGTGCTTGCTACTTCTTTTTTGCGTTCGCATTCGCCTCGTTTTCTTTCAGTATTTCCGCGTCTCGGCCCTCCATCGGTTCGCTTTCCAGAAGGTCCTTGACGCGGTTGAATATCTGGTAGAACAAAATCGGGGCCCTCACGATTCCCACCACGATCGTCTCCAACACGCCGAGCGCGGTTCGCTCGGACTGCTGCATCGGTCGGTTCTCGTCCAGGTAACGCTGGATGTTGCGGACGCGCTCCCTCTCTTCGTCCGTCAATCTCTTGACGGCTTCCGTTGCCTGGGCCTCGAGTTCCCCGAGCGGCCCCTTGGTCTTGGCGTCCATGGGCCTCACCAGGTACGCGCTGTTGTTTTCCTCGATTTCCAGCTTTCGTTGCTCCTCGGCCCTCACTATTTCCAGGACGGCCATCTCGAGTTCGCCGAGGGGTCCGGGGATGTCGATCGGGCGAACAAGCCCCTCGCGTCTCCTCGATTCCTGCACCCGCATGCGCTCGGACTGGAGGATCTCCCGGATGGCTTCGCTTGCCCTCAGTTCAGCCTGCCCCAGGGGTCCCCGCTTCGATTCCTCGACGTCTTTCGGTCGCAGCACCATGTTCTTTGTTCGCTCCTGCTCGGATCTCTTGATGCTCTCGACAAAGTCCACCACCCGGCGTTCTATGGCCCCGAGGGGTCCCAGTTCTTCGACCTCGCCTGGGACCTTCGAAGCGTCCATGGGACGCACGAGGATGCCGCCCAACCGAACAATTTCTCTGGCCCGCCTTGCTTCCTCGTCGATGACTTGCTGGAGCCACTCCACGCTCTCCTTCTCCCACAATCCCAGGGGGCCGATGGATTTTTCGCTCGCGTCCATGGGCCTCACGTACGAGGCCTCGTCCCCCATCATCCGGGCCAGGCTTTCCTCGACCTTTCGGTCGGCGTCGCGATCTTTGAACACCCCGATTCGCCACTCGTAATCCTGGAGGCTAAGCTTGGCGAGCCGCAGCAGCCCGCTGCTTCTCTCTTGGCGCAGGAGATCCCTGTCCTTGGTTTTCGTTGTTTCCTCTCGATCGAGGTTGCCGTCCATGCCCATGGAGCGGGCCACGATGGTCCTGCCTTTCCTTGTGGTTCGGTTGTGCCTCGAGGATATTGTGCCGACGGACGAGAGCTGGAAAGAGGAGGCGTGACCAGCAAGCATCGCGGCAACAACCGCAAAACCGAGGAGCGCTTTGGAAACGGGTCCTCGCACCGCCTGTGATGGTTCCCCGTTCGTTCGCATCCTGATCATCCTGGTGTTCGCCTGGATGCAATAAGATTTTGTTAGGTAGGATTTCTGCGTTCGACTGCGGGGGGTCGTTAGGCTGGCTCTCGACTCTGTGTTGCAGTTTTGCGTTCTGTTGGATTCCTTCAGAGATGACGATGAGCGATTTTCATAATCCATCTAGTGTTCTCGAATCCCTCGCTCGTAGATGCTTTGATAAATACGGTTCGAAGCAGAGCTAACTCCCAGGAAGTATTTCGTTCTTTTCCGTGAGGGTACGGAAGTTTGAATTCGATCAAACGATGCGTTCTGCACCGTAAAGTACCGTACCGGAGGTACTGGCATGAATGAATAGGTTGCAAGCTACAATACCGAACGTTAGTACCATCCCTGATTTTACGGTACGGTAGGCCTTCGTAGTGGCTGCATGCATAAGCAACGAACATGCCGTTTTGCGGGTACTCGTACTTGTACTTGGTACTTACGATTACGGTAGAACATCATATCACTGCTCGCCCCCCTCAGAACTCGTGCACGGTTCGTGACAGGCCAAAGCAAAGAAGACGTGTTGAACTTCCACATGGTAGCGAGGAAAAATCATGGGCCAACATTTTATTGAGTCCGAGGAGTCGAAGATGTTGCGCTTCGCGACCGAGGCACCCGGAGTCACAAAAAATAGCCAATGATCATCGAGACGACACCATTATTTAGCGCTGAGTGTTGTTCGGTTGTTTCAGTACGAGGACGACATGGTACGTATGTACGGTACGTACGGTAGACACACACGTCAGCTTCGATGATACGCTGTTTCTTGAACGGTGCAGCATCCGAACAATCCAGCGAACCAAGTCAGGGAGTGTCACCCCTTGCTTCGATTGTTTGAGCAGAATAGCCGTACTCGTACGAACAAGCAAATCGAATGACACAGCCATAACATAATTGCAACCCTTGCAAACAAACAAACACCCAAACAACGATGTCTTTCCCACGCACTTCCACTCTGCTCCTTGCCCTCCTCGTAGTCGTTGCTACGCTGACGCACAGCGCCGATGCCTTCTCCACCGTCCAGAAGCAGACGGTGCCGGCTTCCACCATCCGGTCCACCGCACTCAACGTCTTTGGAAAGAAGAAAGAAGAAGAGGACCTTTCATACATCGAGTCCCGTGACATGACGCGGGAAGAAATGCTTGCGCTCAACGCAAAGAACGAGGAAATCATGAACATGGAACTCACGGCCATGACCGGATTCAGCTTGGTGTTGTCTCTGCCCATTTTGTACCTATGCTGGGTCGCCTTCTTTTCGGATTAAGGGAGGGAAGAAATAAAGCAACGTGCGGGCAATCAATTTTTGAACGAAACAATGAGAGAGAGGAGTGGGAGAAGAACCACATTACAGTGCATCGCAGCGTAGTGTCATGTGGTATTTTGTTCTATTCGGAAAAATGGATGCTATTGAGGAAAACTTTCCATACACGCAGTTGAGCAGGTGATTCTCGCTGTTTGTTGTTCGCAAGATGATGTCTATCATGAGCAAGCAAGGAGTTAATGCTGAAATTGACGTGTTGGATTCGATGAAATTGCTTTGCTGACGAATCGTCTTCAATAGTATGTTGGGGAGGCTTGATTGGTTCTTCCATTTTTGGTAGTAATTCACTAAGAGTACAAATCTGAAGCCAATCTTTTTGACAATAAAAAAGGACTGAATGTAGAAGGATTCGTCGATTGGCACTTGCTACAATAATCAGAGAGAACGAGGCAAAACAATAACACTAATAGAAGCACTGTCTGTGATGAGTCGAACGAAACGCAGCACATGAACTAACCGTGATTTCATTTAGGTAGAAGAGTGCAGTGAAATCTATTGTCCGTACCAAAAGGTTCATTTTGTTGCGTGGACAAGTGCTTTCACATTGTGAAATAGTGCTTTCATCATTCACATTCTTCACACCACGCGTACTCCTTGCGATGCATTCCGTCAGGAGAAATATGCATCGGATTTCTATGGATGGCTGCCAACAATGTTGCAACCAGTGCTCAGATTCTTTTTTCGAAAAGGAGACACACCAGGAAACATCATGAGCGACAGAAGCGAGAATTCCCAAAATTCTAGCAGACGGAGTAGTGAACCCCAATGCAATCAAAGCCCAGACCGTTATCTTACCGACGAATCGGAGAGCCTTCGATAGTATCGTTCTGATTACCATTAGTACTGTACTCGACTCGTATGAACTGCTCATCAAAAACCAATACGCACCTAGTCGAAGGGGTCGAGAATTTTTCAGAAACTTTACGTACCGTACGTACCGGCGACCGTAATGTACGGTAGGCACATACTGGGCATTTTGATCTGCTCTCTCACTTATTTTGCGACAAAAAAGACGCGCGCCATTAATTAACGAGATGGAATGGAAAGGTTAAAAACCTTTCTTCGTACCGTACGTACCATACTGTACTAATCATCGAAACGACGTTCCTCCGTATTTCGTTGTAATCTACAGTAAGTACTTACTACCGTACGAGTACGAGCTGTACATGAAAGGTGTTTTTGTTTTCCAAAGACGGAAATGTTGTGAAGTTTGCGCACCCAACAGTTCACACTCCAGGCCAATACATTACTACGTCGTGACCAGAATACATACTTCTCGCTGTCAACAGCTACGACAGTGTAGATGCATGGAGACCGAAACACCACCAGTTTATTAAAATGGAGGAAGGAACAGGCGATAGCAGCACACCAGTACAGTGGGAGGGGAAAGATCGAATACTAAGGCGTGGCGACCTTGCTCGGATCCTTGGAATGTAAGTATAGATTTATTTGTTCTCTTTCGATGGGCTTGCGTGTCGACGAAACGTTGCGATGAACTTTAATTTTAGCTGATTGGCTGATTCAATGCTTTTTACTTGATCGGTCCTCGCTGCGGTCCTTTCTATTTTTTTAAACAGCCAAAAGGGCAAATTAAATGATCACAAGGGGGACCTGTCACGCGTTGTGCGGTCCCATTTGAACCCAGATTGGTCCGCAGGTTTGGAACAGAACGGGCACGCCTATTTGTACGACATTGAGCTTGTTCTGGGAGGGAAACTAAACGGTGTTCCGAGATGCGAACTACTATACACGACAGCATTCGAGGAAGGAATGACGGGCGATTCTCGACAACGACGGAAACGAAAGCAGAACCCACCGAAAGAAGAAAAAAAGAACGACAAAAATGCCAAGAATGCGTCGTCATCGTCGGGAATGAAGAAAAAGAAAACAACAGCTACTGGTGGCAAGGTAGCAGCTACAAAAAGTATCGGCAACAACAGAAAGCGGGGAAAAGTGACAATATCAGCCACAACGTCGTCAACCAATCGCAACAACACGACCAACGGTACCGGTATTGGAATGTTCGAAAAGCACCGCAGAGAATTCGAGAGATGCCTCAATAGGTTGGAAAAATTGGACGTTTACTTATTTTTTTCGGAGCACGATATTCCGCCGGAGTTCGACGAATGCTACGATAGACAAGATCCTGTATCAGAAAACGAGAGTTCGGCAGCAAGCCCCACGACAACTGAGAAAAAACAAATACCAGACGACATGCACATGCAGCCACCGTCGCCACCGTCGTCGTCAACCGAAGTCCCGAGCGACAAGGAGGGGAAATCAGCTTCGGTTTTGTTTCCCAACCACCCTCCGTATAATTTTATCGTGCTGAGAAAGCGGTTGGAGCAAAACAGATACATCATCGACCGGCAACGCCTGACGGAAGCCGAAGAAAATTTTCACGCGGATGGGACAACAGTCGATGCTTCGGATGCAACCAAGAAGGGGTCGTCCAATTTTTCACAGCAACATCCATTCGGAATCAATTGGGAACTGTTCCGCGACGATGTTATTGGGATGTGCAACGCCGCGGTCGAACGAAATAAGGGGAACTTTGACGACGGAACCCCAGGTACGCTGAGCAATTCCGCCGAGAAAATAAAATCTTCGATGGAACAAATATACGAAAAAACTGGACGGCGCCAAGTTCAGGAGATGGAAGTGTCAAACGACGCCCTTCGGTTTTCGAAAATTATGGAAGCTACGGAAAACAAAGAAGCCGCAATGCAGGGCAAGGGCTGGAGGAAAAGAGGTAAGCTACTCGGTTGTAGCTGTAGCTGTCCCAGTCCACAATAGAGCATTCTGTCGAGTTGGTTATATCGAATTTTTTTCCTCATATCCCAATTTCGCAATGCTTTCAATTCTTTGTCTCGTGTATCATCGGGTGACAATTACAGCTTTTCCCGAACGACAGTACGAACGGCTTACAACCGATGCCGTTTGTGCTGGTCTCTCCGAACTTGATGAACGCATTGCGACTTATGAATTACAAACAAATTTGAAGGATAGTTTCATCGGTCTTTCTTACACCTATAACGACACCGGTCAGAGCGAAGGATGGATGAAAACAATTATAAGCGAAGGTGACGATAAGAACGAGCAGGAAAAAGCTGCCAGGGCCCTATCAACTGACGATGGGGTGATTAAAGCCCAAGTAATGGCATCCATGCAATCTTTGCTTATTGCAGTACAGGATCGTGTGATGACAGAAAATGGTGTTCTAGAGCAAAAGGAACTCCGAAGTGCAAGCTGGGCAATTGGGATAGAGAAGGTTGGAGAACAAATTGTGTCATCAAAGCAGCTCGATTCCGATGCGTCGCAACCAGAGATTGTAGAGCAACCAGTATGGGGAATGGATTGCTACACCCGCAAAAATATTTCGATATGCCTCGGAACAAAGTTTGATAAGGATGTTGTTCTTGTTTTTATCGAAAAATGGCTTCTCCCTGCTATCAATGCTTGTCCTGTAGATTTGGCATACAATTTGTCAAACGCAGCTCGAATCTTAGAGGGTCTTCCACTGGATACCGCATCTTCTTTGAATCAACGAAAAGCAACTACAACAGAACTGTGGAGTACTACATTACTGGGAAAAGCATTGCTAAAAAAGATCGAGGAAACAGGTCCGCCCTGGTTACACTGTGCAGCACGGATTTTGAGGAAGGCGATCGAATCGATGGGTCATGATTTTTTTCGTGTTCATCCAAAAGGTCATGGATCCATCGTGCTTAGTCCAAAGATTGCACCCAATCGCCTTGTCACATTCTATCGAGGAGAAGTTTATCCATCGTGGCGATGGGGTGAAAAGATGGATGCGATATCTTTGATTCAACAGAGAAACAATCTGAAACCCCGTTTACCCGACTTCTACAACATGGCTCTGGAACGACCTCAACAGGATCCTAGAGGTTACGGGCTCCTTTTTGTTGACGCTTCAAGGAAGTCTGGTTATGGATCAATGCTGTCTCATAGTTGTAATCCATCTTGCGAAGTTCGGGTTGCTGCTGTCAATGGCAAGCTAACGTTAGCAATGACCACGCTCCGTGAGCTAACGATCGGCGATGAAGTAACGTTTGACTATAATGCTGTGACGGAGTCCTTGCACGAATATCAGGCAGCAGTATGTTTGTGCGGACAAGTCCATTGCAGAGGCTCGTTCTTGCATTTCGCTACTGCAGATTGTTATCAGCAAGTTTTGAACCGAAACTCCCCAATTGCCGTGCGTCTGGCACAGCTCATAAAAGGATGCACAAAAAGAGTCATGTCAGATGATGACATAGCGATTTTAGAGCGCCATGGTTTTCAGACTGCTGCTTTTGGCGCAGTAAGTGTAAACAGACGAAAGACAACAAATTCGGATTTCGAGAGGTCCTCGTTGGATTCGATGGACTTTGTTCCAATTTGGCTTCGAACCCATGTAGCCGATATTTTGCGTTACATCGAGTATGAGCGGCGAGCCTTGCCAATTGCATTGATTTCGAACCAGATAAGTAATCATAAGAGTGTGGATGACTCTGGGACAAACGATAAAAAGAAGAGGGTCAACGTTGCAAATGTAAAAGAAGCAAGTCAATCAAATGCTGCACCGAAATCAATTGACGACAAACCGGTGAAGGGATCGAAACCACAACCCACATTCTTCTACTATTTGCAACGGAAACGAGAATCTTTTATATCGCAATTATTGGAGGAACGCAAAAACGAGTCAATGACTGGTGGGGAAATTGAACGTGAGATGAAGAAGCTAGCTTCTGCTGAATGGAAAAGCTTTGATGACGAAATGAAGCAACACTGGAAGGAACAAGCGATTGCAGAATGGGAGAAAAACGGGGGAAAGAAGAAAGCCGTCCTTGAGCAACAGAGACTAAAAAGGTTATCCCAGTCGAAAAACAGTAAAAATAAACACAACACGTGTGAGCCGAAAAAGTCAACGAACACGAAGACACAAGAATCGCCCGCAGGTAACGACGGACTGTTAGAGACAAAGAAAATATCATTCCAAGCAGCAGATGCAGAGGGTGTAACCGCGATGGAACAAAGGATACAACAATTGACGCAGTCTCTTAGTCGTGTTGGTCGTGTTTTGGACCGTCACAGAGAAGAATTATTGCGAAAGCAACAATCAGAAAAATCTACGGAGAAAGTTCATTCTCCAGCAGAGCTCCGAGAACTGGCTCACTCGCCACTAGCAATAATGTCTGACGAGCACGTTGTTGCATTTATGTGGAATCACGAAAACGGAATAATCCGAACTCTTTTGAGAATGGCGAAACAAGAAGTTTGCGTCAGCCCGCAGTTAAATTCAGCTCTTGAGGATGTAGAATCGAATTATACATCATTAGCTGGGTTTGGGAGACCATGGGAGAAAGGGGCTGATATCGATTTTCCTATGCCACCTCAAAAAGGGAGGGAATTGTTGAACGAGGCTCTATTGAAGTTTCGTACAACACTTCTTGATGGGATACGGGATATGGCCACAGACATCAAGAATTTACGGGCATCCGCTCGAGAGAATGCAAGAGAGAAAAGAGAGAGAGAAGAAAAACGGAAGCAACGAGCTGAAAAAATTAGCAAAATTTCTACTTCATGTAGCGACACTGAGATCCGATCTGCCATCAAGTTTGTCTTAAATGGTTTGATTGATACTATTGAAGGTGACGATTCGGACAGTGAAGTTGACTCCAACGATCCAAACATATCGGAACCATGGTTGAACAACTACAACAAAAGATTCAAAATGGAGAAAGCTGCGGATCTGCTGCTCCTCTACAGACGGACAAGTACCTTTTTCCGACTGGTACCTTATGAATCTTTGCAGTCGTCCCCCATCGAAGTGTATGCGAGAGAGGTAGGCAATAGCGTCCCGCGTTCTGTAATGGATATAAAGGAAACATCTGAAGGAATGGATCGAGATGAATTGAAGAAACCTGACCAAGATATCGAGATGGCGGACGAAAATCATAACAAAGCTAAACCTTCAACTGAAGTCAAAAGAACTGGTGTGTGCGAACCTGAAGACATTATCAGTGAAGTTGTCGTCGACTATCAAGGTGACTACATATTTTCGCAGATTCTTCAATGGTATAATGCCGGTATTGGCCAGAAGCCCGGTATACCTGATATTATTGGTTGCGCTCTATTACCTTCCATGTCAGGTTGCTGGACAATAGATACAACGAAAGGAAGCAATGCTGCCACTGGAACAAGAACTAAATATCAATCAAATATTCGTCCTAAGCTTGTTGAATGGTTTAAGGATCCTTTCAAGAGAGGTAGTCCTTGGACAGAAGATTTACGACGAGGTTTCGTGGACAAAGATGATGACAGTATCGAAAAAGCTTCCAAATTTTGGCTTCCAATAGGATCACCTGTGTTAGACTTTCTCGTCACTGGAGACGACTGCAATTTAATGGATGCACTGCGTCAATTGGGAACTGATCCTTTCTCCGTTGAAAATAGTGGCTCAGATGGCCTTCTGTCGAGTGTGGATCATGGACGCCCTGCACAAGCTGTATGTAATTGGGTGCAATGCGAAAAACCAGACTGTAAAAAATGGAGGAAGATACCATGGCATGTGGATATAGACATTATCTCAAAGAGTTTTGTCTGCGCTGACCATATTTGGGGTCTAGATCCTCCATCATGCGATGCTCCAGAGGATGTTTGGGACGAGACAACAGATGCATGTGTAGAAGCCGATGGGAGTGTTAAACCAAAGGGCGTTGACAAAAGTACGTCGCCTGTTGTATGCAGCGACCAATTTCCAAAGGTATCCCGCGACATAAAAGACTTCAAAATTGGAGGTAAGTACACTCACTCCTTATCGAGCCCAAGTAATCCATTCAAAAGTTCTGGCTCTAACTATGTCTTTCGTAACTTTTCCTAGATCGTTTCGACATTCTTCGACCGGGCAAAGAAAAATGGAGCATTGCAAGCGTAGTAGATGTTGCGTTGGACTCAAAAAAGATCCAATTTCACTTCGTGAAAACTCAGAGTAAGAACGATGTTTGGTTAGAAGAACATTCATATCGAATAGCGACGTTGCACACGCACACTTCTCAGTCAAAACAAAAAGCGCCTACCAAAATTCAGCTTCCCTCTATTTCAGAAACGAGTGAAAAAGCTTCAAAATTGGAAAAGTTAAAGAAAATCAAAGCAAGTCAGAACCAGCAGAGGATTGCAAAGCAACTTTCGAAGTCTAATGAATCAAGCGAGAAAGATGTTCAATTTAGAAGTACCACGAACAAAACAGAAAATAGGAAGACCAATTTTAGAATAGAGGATGACGATGACGATGACGAGGGTTTATTTGACGTAATCAGTTCTGAAGATGAAGACGACGACGAAGAAAACCATGAAATGGAACATGAGACGGAAATTACCGATATCAGATCTAATGGTGGAAGTGACAAAGAAAGGGTTGAGAAACGATCTACTGTGACAGATCATAGCTCTTCTGACAGTTCCTTTAAGAAAGAGACTAATGTTGTTCGTTCTGAGCACAGTGATGTTGAAAACGATTGTACAAAGCTATCTGCAAAGACGAAGTCAGCGTTTACCATCCCCAAAAAAGAACGGGGCAAAAGATCATCATCAATCGTTATTCCAAAGAAGAATGCTATACCGAAGAAACCTCAATCTTCTTCGTCAGTTGGAACTTCTCTCATCTCAAAGGCTATGCTTGAGGGGAAAGTCAAGAAAAAATCTAGAAGCCCAGCGAAGAAAAGTCTATTATCTCTTAGCCCAAGTGCTACAAAAGAGAGAAGTAATCATCGCAAACACGAAATTTCCGGTACCAGCAGTTCGCCCTTGAAGAGAAAAACGTTTTCAGAAATGAGCAAAACAACAACCCTCACCAGTCCTCCAACAACAAGGGTGAAGCGAGATCAAATCGAGATCAACAATGGAAACAAGTCACGGTCCCCTCTATCTAAAGCCATGGTAAATCCGAGACGCTCATATAATGACAGGTACTCCATTGAGCAGCGGCGTGAAAGAGAGCTTTATCGTGACTCGAATGAGTACTCTGTCCGGAGAAGCAGTGACCACTATCGTGATTCAAGTGACACAAACGATTATTCTGCTAGAAGGACGAATGACAGCAACAATTTGTCACAACGAGGCTCCTCTATGGACCGACGACGAGTGGACCACTCGGACCAAAACATCTCCCCACGCAGAAATTACGATAGTCGTGGGCACGATGAATATGGAGATGATGAATATCGCTCTCGCCACAGCGATCATTCTCGCTATAAGCATGAAGACGATGTATATCGCTCTCGTCAATATGACAGCTATCACAATGAAGATAATGTTGAGCGGTCGCGGAACAAATCATCTGATTATTCACCAAGAAGGATTTCATATCGTAGAGAAGGGAAACATGAACAATACAGTGATGAGTATTTTCATGATAGAAGAATGAGCGGCAGTGATAGACGTCGCAGCGAGCGCGAGGGATACTATGACTACGATGGGCGGATTGTAGACGACTCAGACCCCTATGTATCT
Source organism: Pseudo-nitzschia multistriata (assembly GCA_900660405.1). NCBI lineage: Eukaryota > Bacillariophyta > Bacillariophyceae > Bacillariales > Bacillariaceae > Pseudo-nitzschia > Pseudo-nitzschia multistriata. The sequence continues at coordinate 101,338 of CAACVS010000148.1, forward strand.
AGAAGACCAGAAGCTGAGTACAGGCGCCGAGGCACAGACATCGATAGAGACGTGAACCGAGATGAGTACCGTCATCGATTGGATGAAGAGGATGAACGCAGCTTTCGCTCGCACTTCGATGCCGAAGACTATCGCCGCGTAGATGACCGTCAAAGTAAGCGACGTCGGCATGATTCGTCTTCACGACGAGAGGAAAGGCGAAGGCGAACATTTGATGGTAGCGACGAATATTCACGACGCTTGCAAAGCTACAATTTTTCGCAAGAACATGATTATCCGAATGAAGATTTTAGACATCGAGATCGGCGCCGTTGATCGTCCTCACTCGGACAACAAAAAATCGAATAGATACAATTTAAAAAGATGCTATTAATAGTATGGTATCTCGTACTTTTGATGCAATACATTGGCTGATTTCTTCTCGTCTATCACTTTTCTGTGTCGCTACAGTAATTGAAAAATTAGAAGAGAGTTTTGATACTATGAATACTACGAATCCAGTAACAATTGATCGCGGCACTAAGAAACGATGGGGTCGTTGTTTTTTTTCAGTACAAATTCTAAAGAGCTCTACTAATTGTTGCTCCCTGAAGTTTTCAGCATGATTTGCCTTAATAGTGCTACCACCATTAGTATTGGTGTTACTAAGCATTCTGTCAGGGTGTACTACACCAAGAATTGGTACCACTAGTAGTACTAGCTACTACTACTACTAGTACTAGCTACTACTACTACTACTACTACTACTACTACTACTACTACTGGTAGCATTACAGTAAGTTGCACATGTGCACCACCACCCGCTTCTAGTACTAGTACTAGTAGTACTACTAGTAATGTAATTGGTGGTCCTCCTCATCATGCAAATTATTGAGATCCTTGTTCTAGTACTAGTACTACTAATAACAGTACAATGCTCAGATTGATAGTACCACACTGTGAAGCTACTACTAGTAGTAATACCGCAGGAACAACAATCATAAATTATCCTCAATTTTCATCATCCTTCAGCATCTTGTTTTCAGGAAGAACAGGAGTGCGCTACCGGTGTGGGGAGGAAATTGAAAAAATTGAAACAAAATCAAAATTGGCAAGCATGCCAAAAGAATCGCCAACAATATCCCAGAATCCCGTTTGGCTTTCGTATTTTTAATACCGAAGGGGAATTCTATGATAATTATCTTCGTTAAAAACAAGAACTACAACTTTAAACTGTGACTCAAAAATATCTAGTACGCACGTAAAACCCAACGACTGAACTGACTCCCATTCCACATCAGACTTTTGAAGCCACAAGAAAAAAAAAGTCAGCCGTGGATTGAAGAATCTTTATGAATCATCACACTTTTGGCTCTGTCGGTAGCGAAAATTTCTTGATTCGTCTTCCCTTGAACTACTACAGAAAAAATCATGGCTTGCACTTTCCATCCGAATGCCATAACTTTGTTCCGACACATCTGCACTGCAAGTACTAATATTAACTCGAATCTATTTTGAAAATGAAAATTATTGGTGCAACAATCGTCGCTTCTGCCTTCGTTAGCGCAAGCGCATTCACATCCACTTCCACCATTGGGCGCCCTGATCTCTCTCTCAATGCTTCTGCCATCGCCAAAACCAGAAAGCAGATCGCCGGTCTCACGAAAGACAACTTCGAATCGACTCTCAAGGAAGTCGAACCGTTCCTCCTGAACGATGCGGGTGCCTCTTTCTACGCAAAGAGCGTGAAGCGCATCGGAGCACAAGCGAAGGCGCTCGGAGTCGAAGTCCCCGCCGACTTCGCCAAGGATGCCAAGGCCACTAAGAAGCGCAGGGAGAGACAAGATGCCTACGTCAAGGCCAAGATCGCCGAAGCCGCCGACGCCGTAGAAGAGGAACCCGCCGAGGAAGCTGCTGCCGAGGAAGGCGAAGCATCCGAGTAGAGAAAAGACGAACACGATGTAACATAGCCAGCTAAATGAAATAAAATACAACTGAATGAAAACCGAAAAACTTTGTTATAGTGAAGTTATTGCTCTTCTGTCTTTTTCTTCTTCTTCGTCTCGAACTCCGTGAGAGTCTTATCGAGTCGAACGTAAAATTCCTCGACCTCTTGTATGCTTACACCAATGGCACAAGCAGCGGTCATGTATGCGTGAGGGTACTGCGAAGTCGAACTACCAAAACCTACGAAACTTTCGCCGCCCATAATCTTCAACTGAGAACGTGGAACAACTCTGGTGCCGCTAACGCATCTACTAAACAGCATTGCTCCGAAGCTGGAAATTTCTTTTCCGATCGATTTGGTGTAGTCCTCTTCCGACTCGTCGTCGAGTTTTGGTCTCGCCAATCCATCCAGTGTCAAACCAAAACTAATCGTGTTCGCCGGGCAAGAAAGCAGACGCTCGCCGTGTTTCTCGGAAATTTCTTGCAGTTTTTTGGGAAATGTCTCGAGAATGGTGGTTCGCTCTTTTAGCAATCGTTTGTATCCGTTCATTCCCATCGAAAGAAGCGTGATGAACAAATCAACAATCGGCGACGACGATGCACGTCCCGCATAGACTTTCCCTACATCTCCAATCACCTTTTTGTTTGGCGATGCAATGATTGCGCCACCTGACAAGCGACGATAATGTATAACATGGAGAACGGTGATGAAGAACGGCAGGGTGTAAGAAAATTCAAATCGACGGATCGAATCGTATTGATACTACGGGAAAAGGGGCGCCGCAGCGTTGCACAAATGGTCATTGTGTTCCAAACCCAAAGAATGGCGCAAACGATTCGCTCGGTCGACACAATAGCTTACCAACAGGTACCAGAAAGTTCTTGTCGGTGCTGCAAACAATAGCATCCACCCGTCCAACGACGCACGCCCTGTTGATCAGCTTGCTCGTCCTGGCACACTGGAGACCGTAAGCATTGTTTATGACGTGATATACACCCGAGGCTTTGCAAAGCTTGGCTACCTTGTCGACGGCGTCTGGTACCCTGGGTGCAAAGCACGAAGTCGTTGTGATCACCGCCAGGACCCGTTCACCGTACTCGCTGAGAGCGGCCTCCATGGCATCCATATCCGTTACGACTTCGTCGCCTTCGACCTTGGTCTGCACCACTACGCACACAAGCCCCGCGGAATGTATTGCTTTGAAACAACTTTTTTGGTCGATGCGACTCCAGAGGACAACGTCCTTTCGGATCGGTTCTCCGTCGTCGTTTTTCTCATTTTCCGCCGTTGCCGCCGAGCGGAGGCTCCCCAACAGGAGCGACATGCTCATGCCGGTGCACAGGGGCAACAGAATCCCGTGGGCCGCGGCCCCCTTGGCGTCCAGCCCACCCCCCCGCCGCAGTGCGTCCAGGGTCAGGTGGAGCGCGAGTTTCACGAGGACACTGGATCCAGCCGCTTTTGGTTGCGGCTCAGTGATGTCTCCACTCCTTCCCATTCCGTGGCTCAGCCCAAAGTGCCTGTGGGCCACCAGTGACGAATACACCCGGCCTTCCCGTTCCCCAACGCCGCACCACCGGACCTCTTCCTCGCTGCTTCCGCTGCCGGTGGCGAGTGTCTTGTTGTTGGTGTCGAGGGTCGAAAACAAGAACAACAGGCTCTGGATCTGGACGTCAGACCACCCACAGTCGGGGAGTCTGCGGTGGATGAACAACGACCTGTACTGTTTCGTAGACGCAACCAAATTGGTCAACCCCACCGTCGCATGGGATTTTGGAATTCCCAGCGCCTGGAACGACTTCTGAAGATCCTTCGCGTCGGTCATCTTTTCGAAATTCGTGTGGCGAGTATCCACCAACGAACTATCTGCTATTGTGGGCGGTGCTTTGGACAGTGTTCCGGGATGGGGATCACTGGTGCTTGGTATCAATGGCACTCCGTAAGATAAGCTTGATGACGATGCTCTTCTCGAATTGGATTGGATCGGATCGGATCTAGAGATTGTTGGGGTAACAGTGACATCTGAGACAACATGCATGAAACAACACGTTCGTGTCGCTTCGACTGGAAAAAATAAAAAATAGGTAGTATGATAGGTATGTGTATGTGCTATTGTGCATACTATTTGTACTTGTACCTTTCGTTTTTCGTTTCCAACTTAGACGGGCGAAGGTCAGGCACTGAAATTGCTTCTGCCATTCGAAGATGGACGAGAAAAAGTGGCAGTAGAAAAACAAAATCAGCGCGTTGTGAGATTTTTCTTAGCGAAAAAGAAAACACAATAAATCACTGGTTTCCCCCCATTCGAACATGCTGGAATCTAATGTCATAACTCAAAAGCGTTGGAAGTTGCTTTCACACAGTATAACTTAAGTTCACACTTCTAATCCACTCGCGTCCACACCAACCAAAGAAAAACGAATCAATTTGAGAGAGCAATACAACCGAGACCGATCGATTTGTTTTCCAGTATTTCACGATGGCTCCTTCAGACGATGAGCACTCGGGAAGCGAAACTAGCACCGGCGAGCCCGATTCCGGTTCATCGGTCGAAAGCGAGCGCAACGAGGAATCAGAAACAATCAAAAAGCCAAAGAAGATTCACAGGCTCTCGCTAACGGAGACTGAAGACTTCAACAAGAAGCTAAAAAGGCGTGGGGTTATTTACGTGGCCCGTGTTCCCCCCAGAATGACACCGACAAAAATCAAGTCACTGTTGTCAGATTTTGCGGAGGTGACGAGGGTCTTTCTACAAGAAGAAGATGCAAGCGTGAGAAAGCGGCGGAAGAAAGAATACGGAAATTCTGGAGGAAAGCGGTATATAGAGGGATGGGTAGAATTTGCCAGCAAGCGAAAGGCAAAACACATTGCCGAATCGCTCAACCTGACGCCAATTTCGAATCACAAGCGCAACCCTCACTTTGGTACGTTGTGTTTGTCGCTGTTCGATGCTTTGAGAGAATATGGCATCGCAAGTGCAATCATGTATCCAATTGTCGTTCTATTTCATGACATTTGCTAACAATAAATTGTTTTGTTTGGTATCTTGGTATCCAAGGAACACTATGGAATCTCAAGTATCTCCATAAATTCAAATGGTCGCACCTAACCGAAAAAGTAGCATACGAGCGAAGAGTGCGAGAGCAAAAACTAAGGGTGGAGATGATGCAAGCCCGTCGTGAAAATGCGGCGTATGTAGAAATGGTTGAGACGGGCAAGAAGCTAGACAAGATCGAAGAGCGAAAGAGAAAGCGAGGCGACGAATCTTTTACGGTCAGCAGTACCAAAGACAAGAAGACGGGGGGCGAAAAACGACACAAACACCGTCAAAGGAAGCCCGTGCAAGAGGGCACGAGAGCAACCAAATCAGCTATTTTGGGAGGACTATTGTAGTGTCAAAATCATGATAAACATAAAGAAAAGGATTAGAGATTTATTCTCAGGGTACCTCACAAGTGTGGAAGATCGAAATTCCTTAAAGTTATCCGCTGCGTTGCTATGACTACAAGAATCAACATACGAAGGATGAAAATTCTTTCACTCGTAACCCTCCCCGATCGTCACGGCCCGTACCAATTGCCTTGCTTAGTCGTCGTCAACAAGTTCAATGACGTCGTCCTCCGGTTTCTTGTTGTGGAATTCTTTTGGGTTGCAGATCAAATCGCGTGCCTTTATGATGTCAGACATGCGATATTTCACGAATGGTTCGTCCTCTATAAATGTGAGCTCTACCGCGCCATGGTTTAATTGTGCCTTCATGTATCTACAGACCTGGTCTAGCCGACAACCAAAAGGCAGTCTGTTGCCATTGACGGCGACCAGAACATCTCCGACGGAAGGTTTTATCTTTCCAACATTGTTCCTGGCGATCGTTAGACGATGATCGACGTACAAGAGCTGTATCCCAAAGGTAGACCCCTCAAAATATTGTTTGTAAATGCGGCATTTTTTCAACGGTCTCATCCTTGAATACTGGAAACCGTTTTCGTTAGGTTGGGCTTGCTCGGACGGAACAGCGGCACTCGCATCTTGGTTTTGCGGTGGATTTTCGTCTTCGTCGTCGGATAGGCATATGGCCTCGTCCTCGGTCTGTCCAAGACCCGACTTGGCTGCGGGAGCGCTTTTCTTTTGCAATGCGTTTCCCCCGATCTTCGTGTCGGTGCCTTCTTCGTCCTCTCCGTGAGACACCAGCCTCATCTCTTCTTCCGCAAGTTGTACAATGTCGTTTCGCAGATCGTTTTCGAGCTTGCTCAGGTCCTCTGAATTTGTGAGATTTTCGTTTTCTCCCAACTTCACGTCGTCGAGATCATCGTCACTGGCCCTATCAAAAATCGACCGAAATTCTTCGATTGATCCATAAGTTTTCTTGACTACAATTTTCATCTTCTCTCTTCCTTCGACAAACTCCCCAAGATCCTGGAATTTTTTCTCTAGCAAATCCCACAATAATACATCCAGAGTCCCGGACGCAACAAAGTACAAACACCTGACCGTGGCATTCTGACCGATGCGATGGCAGCGATCTTTTGCAAGTCGAACAAGACACCAGTGAGTTATATTCGTCGTAAGAGCGTTCCGCGTTTATGATTCTATCGACGTACCTTCTGCCTGAATCATCAATGCCGGAGTCCAGAAGAGTTCTGCAAACCAGACCGTCGACGATGCGGTTAGTGTGACGGCCACTCCCGCTGCGGTTATTCCTAGAACGGCGATCCGGACTTCCGGATCGTTTTGAAAAGCTACAATCTGGGACTGGCGTTCTTTCGGGGAGGTAGAACCATCGATCCGGATGAAGCGCTTTTTGCTCCCCGATTTGTTGGAAAGGCCCACACGGTTGATGATTTCGTCGAGGACTTTGATGTGGTGGGCAAAGACGCACAGCTTTCCCTTGGTTGGATCGTCCAGCCACTTGCCGACCATTTCGGCAATCAACGGGGTTTTGGCTTCCGCCGTCATGGCGTACATTTTGTTGAGAATCGACTTTCTGTCCAGATTCTTGTTCTCGGCTTCGGCCGGTTGTGCGTCACGGATTTCGTTGGCGCGTTCCGTGTACCAGGCATCCACTTCGTTCTTTACCTCGGTTTCGTATTTGCCCATCAGGTGCTGTTTCTCTTCGTCGGTCATACGCACGGTTCGAACCACGGCTTCTATGTCTTGCAGCTTCTTTCTATATATTTCGTTGTACTCAATATTGAGCAATGCGATTTTTTCCCTCTTTGCTTCGATCTGATTGCTTGGGTTTGGATCTGGATGATTTGTATTTGGGTTTTGTTTGTTCCGTTTCTTTGCGATTTTTGCCATGACACCCTTGCCCTGTCTCAGGAGTTCCATGTATCGGCGAAAATCCTCCCGCATGGGAGGGGTCAAGACGTCGACGATCGCCCTTTCTCGTTGCTTGTTAGGCAGAGACTTGAGAATCTCGTGCTTCAGCCGCCGGATCATCACCGTTCCGGTCAGCATGGTGTGCAGCTCGGCACGGCGTATGGCGGAGCTTGTCTGGACGTATTTTCTCACAAAATCGTCCTCGTCGTCCCACCAGCCGTCGCGTTCCGTGCTGAGGATCTTGAGCTGGGGCCACAGCTCGGTTGGTCGGGCCAGGGCGGGCGTTCCAGAGAGCAGAACGCACCTGTTGGTAGCGTGGAGGATGGGTATCAACATTTTGGTTCTCTTTGTTTTAATGTTTTTGAGCATGTGGCTGGGCGGGAAAGATCAGAAACAAAAAGCTCCCGAGTGTCAGCCGAACAGTCGAATCGAATCGAATTGAGCGCAAACGCTCCGCTCTGCCACTCCGCTTCGTCTGCGCGAGACCGGTGCTTACCTTTCGTCGACGATGGCGCACTTGAACAGCCCCGGAAATATTTTTTTCGACTCGATGAGAGAGGTTGCCAGGCCGTACGAGCATATCACTATCCTCACGTCGCTGGTCGGAAAGACCTTCTCCTTTCCCGCCACCAGGACGTGGATCTCGGATTCCTTGAGCAGCCGCATCGGTGCCCTGGGCGGGTGCGTTATGGCGCAATCTTCGCCTTCGGCTTTGTCGTTGTCGGGATCCGCAGTGCCCCCGTTGCCCGCACCCGCAGCCCGCCCTTGGTTGACGGAGCTCTCCGACCCCAGCCAATTCATAAACTCGGCGGCCCAGTGGTACCTTGCGGTGGACGGCGTCAGAATGAGGAGCGGCCACTCGTCGTGGTAGACGCTCATGCTTGCAATCGACTGGATCGTTTTCCCCAGGCCCATATCTGAGAATGTAAGGAGAAACACCAACGCGCCGTCGTCAGCAAACCGTGTTGGTGCACTAGAGCAAACCATCCCGGCCCTGCAGGGGAAGCAAGGCAAACCAAACAGCACGGCACGACACAATACGCATCGATCCACACAGCACAGCACAGCACAACCCAGACAGGACAGCACAGCAAACCGAAACGCAAGGCAAGGCGACACAGCACGCACCGTCCGCAATCAGCGCCCTCCCCTCCTTCTCGACCACGAATTCCACCCCCCCGCGCTGAAAGGGCGCCAGGGCCGTGGCGAGGCCCCTCGGGACCCCGTAGGAGATGACCTTCTGCGCCGACGGGTAGCCCTTGTCGAGCCTCGCCTTCCCCAGCGAGGCGATCTTCAGCTGGTCCTCCGGGATGCCCACCACCCGGCACATGCCGTCGTTCCTGAGGTAGGAGTAAAACGCGCGATAGGCACCCTGCAAGAACCAACCCGCGAGCGTGTGTCGATCCGGTTCGGTTTGATTTTGCAGGCACAACACAAAGCAGACGCCGTGTGAGAGACAAGAATTCAAAACGCCGGGTCCCTCTGGTGCATCGCACCGTTCACGGTTGTGCGTTTGTGTGAGTGCATGTCTGTCCTCGGCAAGAATGCGGGCACAAACACACAAGCACAAACACACAAACGGGCCACCAAACCAAACCACACCACGCCACGCATCGCATCGCATCGCGACGCATGCGTGCATGGATTCTCGATCGATGGATTCCTTCGGATCCAAATCCAAATCCAAATCCAAATCCAAATCCAAATCCAAACCACACCCAAAACCTACCAGTGGAATCCTCCATTTTCCTCCGTCGGGGTTGTTCTGGGGGTCCCCGAGGGCACCCTGCTCGCCCTCGCTCGGGGGGCTCCTTCCGCCCCCGCTCGGCGGCCGGTCGGCCCTGTGGTCCCGCTCAAAGACGCACTTGCCGTGGCCCCGGGAGACCTCCTTGATGATCTTTCGAAAGCCCAGAACGGACGAGGGCCTCCCGTCGAGGGACAGGGGGAGGCCGGTGATGGTAAACTCGGAGACGTTGAGCAGGGAGAGCTCAAAGTGCTTGTGCTGCGAGTGCGACTGGGTCGGCTGGACGGGGAGCGAGGGCAGGGGGAACTCCCAGGTCGGCGAGTGTCTCGGGGGCGGGACCACAAAGAGGGGCTCGGACACCCTCGGGCGCTCCGGGAGGCCGCGCTGGAAGGCCGCGTACGGGTGGTGTGGGCCGGCGCCATTCCCGCTGCTGTAGTGGTGGTGGTGGGGAGGCCCGTGGCCCCCGTGCCCGTTCGGCCGCGGGCGCTTGAACCCGGTCGTCCTCTCCGTCCCCGCCGCAACGGCGTGCCCGTTCCCCGCGTTCTCCCCGTCGTCGTCGTCGTCCAGCAGCTCGATGACCTCGTCGCGGGCCGCCAACCCGTGTCGCTGCGGGGGGATGGGTTCGGGCCGGAGCGGCAGCGCCACGGATCCGGAGGGGACGAGGTTCTGGCTTCCCACCCTCCCCGGAAGAGCTCCCGTGTTGCCGGCGGCAGCGGCGGTGGTTTCCGTGCGTGGTGGTTCCTGCCCGTGCCCGCGGTGGGGCTCCATCCCTTCGCCGTTTCCGTTGCCACTGTTTCCGTTGCCACTGTTGCCGTTGCCAATTCCATCGCCAATCCCGTTTCCGCCGTCATTGGCGACGCCCTCGAGCGAGAAGCTGGCCAGGCTGGCCCCCGAGGCGGACAACCGGTCCGGGCTCCAGGGGTCGACCGGGCCGGGAGCCCACGGTGGGGTCCGGCCCGGCAGGTTCCCTTCCCCCCCGTGGAGCGGGGCTCCGTCCGGTCCGCCGCGAGGGGTCCGGACCGGATCGGAAGTGGCGCCGTGGCGGTGCGCAAGGTTCCCCGCAAGGGAGTTCGGGGGAACACCGTGCGCCCGCTGCCCCGCCGTTTCGGGAACCGTAATGGTCGTGGGGATCCTTGCTCCGGTGGTGGTCCTCGTTGTCGTCGCGGTGGTGTCGAGGCGTTTCTTCATTCTAGGGGTGGCGGTCTCTCGGGACCCATTGCTCTCGACCGTCTGGGCCCTGACAAATACTTTAAACGGTTGGTGGGTTCGTTGGTGGGTTCGTTGGTGGGTTCGTTGGTTGGTTCGTGTTTGCGTATGCGTATGCGTATGCGTTTCCGTTTGTGTCTGTGTCTGTGTTCGTGTTGGTTTTTAGTTTTGTCTTTCTCTTCGTGTTGAGCAGGCAGGTTCGATTGGCTTCAAGCGTGTCGTACGTACTGTACTGTACAGGTCTGTTATGCAGAATATGTAGAACTGTAACTACGAGTACCGCAAGTACGAATAACACAACAATGTGCTGTACCAAACGAACATCACGGTACGTAAGCTACGGCATTATTGCACATTCTTCGCTTCGAACGATACAGTACAGAAACTCACAGTGCGTCACGCAAGAGTACTACTCGTACGTACCGTGCGGTACGATAAGTATCGCAGTCCCCCGAATTTCCCAATGACTGGGTGGGAAAACAGGAAGAGAATGAACAAGTACCGTACGTACGGTGTTACTGTAGTACGGACTGTACCGGAAACTATTAAAACAAAGAACGTATGTTTTTGGTGTTGGATGCAATAATCATGGGTGTAGAATGAGCTTCTCTACTTTAGGGGCAATACTGTAATATGTATTCACTCGTTTTGTTCTCCATGTCACTTAAAAAGAACGCCGTCGCGCACTAATCTAGGGTAGTGCTGTACCGTACCGTTCGATGGTACCGGTAGGAGGTAGTTCAGTAGAACTCTCTAGTCTAGTATCTATCGTACGTACGAGTAGGATGTGGTTCAATCCGGACTGGCCGGAAAAGCCTTCTCAAAAATCAAAACATGTCGTCTTTGACGGAAGTTTTGGAAAGAAGGGAGAGGGCGTGTTTCCCAACAGAAGCAAATTGGACTTTATTTTACAAGTAAGCCTTTGTATCTCTCTAAGGTAAAAACTCTACGGATATGTCCGTGATGGTCATCGTCATTTTTATATGAATGACCCTTCTAAAAAGATCCCTTCTACCTGTAAAGTACGGTACGGGTCGAGCATCGAGCACGGTAAGACGACGACTCGTACTTAGGTACTACTTCTAGGAGGAATGCTACCAGTTCGAACTCCATCGTTCTCGTCAACGGATATTCTGTTTCATCCTCTCTCTGTCCTGTACACTGCGTACGGTGCGCTACCACTACGTCAGGAAACTGAAGCCAGCAACAAACGAGGGCAAGGCACGAAACCAAACCAAACCAAACCATCCGTCTCCGAGAGGATCGCACACCGTGCGCAGCAACCACACGAAACGAAACGGAACGCATCCAGCATGTCCCAGACCTCGACGTCGCTGAGCAGCGGCATCGGCGCGACCGAACCCTACCAGAGCCACACGGGGGACGAGACCCGAGGCAGCGTCGGCCTTACGCGATCGACGAAGATCTTTGCCCTGTGCGCCGCCCTGAACTCGTGCAACCTCGGATACGACATCGGTGTCAGCACCAATGCGGGGGGTCTCATCCAGGACGACATGGGCCTGACGGACGTCCAGCGGGAACTCTTTGTCGGGAGCCTCAACTTCTGGAGCATCTTCGGATCCCTCTTTTCGCACCGGATCAGCGACACCTACGGAAGGCGCCGGTCCTTCCAGGTAGCCGCCGTCATATTTATCATCGGGATAGGCATCATGTCGACCGCAAACACCTTTGCCGCGCTGATGGTCGGGCGGTACGTGTGTGGCGTGGCGTGGCGTGGCGTCGGCGGGGTGGTGTTTGGTTGGTTGTGAAAGGCGCCCGGAGCAAAACGTCGTGTGCCTCCTAGATGAAAAAAAAACTCGTGCAGCATTCGCGTCCCACTCACCCGATTGTTTTGTGTCGTTTCCCGTGTTGCAGTTCCTTTCTTGGGATCGGAGTCGGGTTCGGACTGGCGGTACGCATGTTTGTTTTGTAGTCGTTTTTTGGCAGCGGTCGATGAAGCATTTTCTCTCTTTCTTTCGAAACAACAGTTCCAAACGATGGATCGATTCTAACTCTCATGGATTGTTCTTTCCGTTGCTTTCTTCACTCAGATCGACCCGCTGTACATCGCCGAGATGACACCTGCCAAACTGCGTGGCGAGCTGGTCACCTGGTCGGAGATGGCCATCAACGTCGGTATTGTTTTGGGATTTCTCTCGGGTTTGGTGTTCTATGAAGTAAACAACAGCCTCGAGTGGCGCTTGATGTTTGCGATGGGTGCGATCCTTCCAATCGTCGTCATCTTTGCCAGCCAGTTTGTCATGGCCGAGTCTCCGCGCTGGCTGGTGAGCAAGGGGGAACTCGAGGAAGCGAAAACGGTTCTTCGAAAGATCTATCCGRAAGGTACGTGCTTGTCTTTGTCTTTGTGTCTGGATCCGGGCAGAAGACTCGATGTTTCGGATCGAACCACAACCCAACCATAGTAGCAGCTGTGGCCTAGCCAATCCGACCTGGTCTGAACTTGTTTTTTTCTGTGCAGATTTTGATATCAATCCCGTGGCACGGGATATTCAAGAAGGATTGGAACGAGAACGAATTGCGGAGCAACAAATTGGATGGAAAATGATCTTGGTTCCGTCGCCCGCGATTAGGAGAATGCTCATTGTGGGCGTGGGAATTGCTGTGGCCCAGCAGGCGGTTGGCATCGATGCCATTCAGTACTATCTTCTGGACGTTCTCGAACAGTCGGGCATCGAATCCGAAAAGGGACAACTCGGTGGTTTGATTGCGCTTGGTTTTTTGAAACTTCTCTTTGTAGGCGTGGGAGCAAAACTCTTGGACAACCAAGGACGCAAAAAAATGCTCTACATTTCGCTTCTCGGTACGTGCTGGTGGTGGTGGTGGTGGTGGTTTCCTCGTTCGTCGATCGTGCATTGGTGGTCTTACTCCTCTGCTTTGAATCGTCATCTCACTAACGAATGTTTCAGGCATGGCTGGAGCTTCCATTTTGACCAGCTTTTCCTTCATTGGAAACAACACGTCGATCTTTGCAATCGTGGGACTCTGCTTGTACCTGTCCTTTTTTAGCGTCGGAATGGGTCCGGTCGCTTGGCTGATCCCGTCCGAGGTCTTCCCAACCAGCATCCGAGCGAAGGCCATGTCGCTCGCTACTCTCTCCAACAGAATCGTTGCGACGTTGATGGCGTCCACCTTCCTATCGACCGCGAACGCCATTGGCTGGGCTCCGTTTTTTATATTGATTGCTGCTGTGTGCCTCGTCGTCTTTGTGTTCGTTTTCCTTTTGTTGCCCGAGACAAAAGGCCGTAGTTTGGAGGATATGACGGTGCATTTTGCCGAAATCACCGGTGACCAAAAAATACTCGAAGCCGAAAAGAAAATCCTATCGGATCGTGTGGAGCATGGTTCGGTAGAAATGGGAAACCTCGATGGAGATGGAGCGAAGCCAACAGGTACTATGACCTAGAAAGTTGAAACTAGCATCCACAGAACGCAAGCTGGGTAGAGCATGTAAGGTATACGAAAACCACAATCCGTTATCATGGAATGAAGGAATGAATATTTCAGCGCTCATAGAATATCAAAGTAGTGCTAATAGTCTACGGAATCTTTTTTGTAATACAAGTTTTCATTCTACACACGACTACATATTCTACTCTGAATGCCTACCGTCAAGAAACCCTCTCTACTAGAGAGTACTTGTACCTTACAAGTCAAGTACCATACAGCTTACAGCTAGAAGCATGAACCAAAGACTAATAGCCTCTCTAAGAGCAGAAAAAAGAAATTGTCACGTCGTCTGCATGTCCATGATCAACTTGGGTGTCTTGCGATGTTTGTTCGAAGTGCTACAGCAAGTTATACCTTGGTAGCTATGGATCCAATGTACTGTATGTAGCAATTAGCAATCCACTTCAATGGAAAGTAGTACCGTACCGTACGTACCGCCGGGTACGGTACTGCACCAGAACGAAAAAATTGCGCACATTTGCCAGAAGATTTTCAGAGAGCATGCGGTTTGTTGATGGATGACGAAGATCATCGATGAAGTGGATGCACGGAAACCGCGACAAAAATAGTGGTCAGAATAATTCTGTGTGTCGAGAGACTTGATAGCAGGAGACTATCTAGTTTAATACTTCACGCTTCACTTTGACAAGCTAGAAGTATTCCATTAAATAATGGTAGCAGACGGACTTGTTAGCGGCATTTCGCAGTGGATCGACAACCTCATTGGTGTTCACGGGAGTTCGGGAGTAAGTCTTTGTTGAGGTGTAATTTATGGAACGAACCTGTTCTATTCTATGGTTGATAGAAACAAGATATTTCATATGGGCGATGTTGAAATCTTGTTTAAAATCACAAAATTGCGAAGACTTGCGTCGGTGTCTCCGTTTCTTGCTTGCTAGAATCAATTTTTGCTCAATCCTTCTCACAGTGATCTGTTATTCAGTACGTCTTTATTTTCTTGCTTGCATACATAGGATACAGATTCATGAATAATTCGAGCGAACCCTTCAAAAAATCCTCCCAGGTCGAGGAGGATGAAGAAGAGGAGCCCGATCCTCCCCGAAATTTTACCTCGCTGCAGCTTGTGCACTTCAACGGAGAACCCGACGAACGGACTGGGGAAGACAAGCCGGTCTATCTTTCGATCAACGGCATCGTCTTCGATGTTTCGCAGGGCCGAAACTTTTACGGCCCGGACGGCCCCTACGCAGCGTTTGCCGGAAAGGAGTGTGGGGTTGCCCTGGCGAAGATGAGTTTCGACTCTGAGCACCTCAACAATCTTGCTGGGTGCAAGGATCTCAACTACGGAGAAAAGGACGAGCTTGAGAACTGGATCAACAAATTTACCTATTACAGAAAGTACCCCATCAAGGGCCGGTTGGTCCCCGATGACATTCTGGATCCACTGAAGAGTCGAACCCTAACAAAAGAGGATTTGGCCAAGCACATGGGAGATGCAGAAGAAATCCCCGAGGGGTACGCAGCGGTTCCGATCTATATTGGTGCGGGGAACAAGGTATTCGATGCGTCTTTTGGCGGGGTTGAGTTTTACGGTGCGTATTGGGTGCTCTTCACTGAGTTTTTATTGTCGATCAATGAAATGTACGGATGATTTCCAAAAAGAAAACCAATGTATTATTCTCAAACATTGTTTTTGGATTGTTTCGGTTCGTTTTTCGATTCTGCCGTGAATTTTTTTCTTTCCTATTGGGTCAACAGGACCAGCGGGTGGCTACAATAAATTCGCAGGACGAGACATTTCCAGAGCACTTGCAAAAATGAGTTTCAGCCCGGAGGATTTAGAGAACACCAACACGGACGACCTGGAGGAGAAGCAGAAAAAAGTCCTTGACGACTGGATCAAAACCTTCGAAGTCAAAAAGGGATATCCCATTGTAGGAAACCTAGGAAAGAGCAGTTGAAAATTGATACTAAATGGTACTGATATGCTATTAGAGAAACGATCGACGTCGTTTTCATTTCTGGTTGTTGAATTTCGTAGTAGCCGCAGCCTAAATAGAAAGATATGTTTAAATCGAAGGTGATTTTAGCTAAAATTTGGGAATGTGTTTTTATGTGAGTATTTTCATGTCTGTGGGTGTTTGCGCGTGCGTTGATTTGGTCAAGAAAAAGCTTTTCTTTGAATATCTCTGGTGTGCACCCATGGTGGAAACATGTGTCGAACAATCCTTACTCTTTTTCCAACGTGGTACGGCAGTATGGACAGAAGTCCTTTGACAGCAGCCATTGGTCAATGCATTCCACATGGAAGCAATGCCCACATGGTAGCTTTCGTAGGCGCTCAGCCTTACAATATTCTTCTTGACATACCAAACACTTGATGTCGCAATCATTTGCATCCTTCTTGTTGCTGCAGTTTTCGGGGTCAAACACAACAATCGGTAACCCGTCGATTTTCTTTTGCGCCACTTGTGCCCAGCGTTCCGATTTGACATCACCCATGCGCTCTCCAAGACGCAGCATGAATTCATATGAATCACCGTTATCATCCCCGTCAATAGCTGCCTCGGCGTCTGCGTTTATCTCTAGTTCGTGTTGGTGCTGTTCTTCGTTCATGACGGCTTGCAAGGCGGCTAGGTCTTCATCAGAAAACTGGTCCTGGTTGTTCGTTAAGTAATCTAGAGATTGTGTATAGGATGCCATCGCCTCTTCGGCCATCAGGGCTCGTGCGAGTTCGAGAGATTCCTGCTCTTCACGCAGAGCACGCTCTTGCGCCGATTCAACTGCCCCGTTGCCTTCGACCTGTCTCGGACGAGAGATCACCTCGCCGACATCGACACTATTTGAATCACGGCCCTCGTCCATTTCTTCTTCGCCGCATCGTGGTGGGGTTTCAAAGTTGAGCTGTTCCCCGTGAATGTTAGCGAGCGCCTTCGATTGTGCGATGCTCTTTTTCCCCTTCTCCGGAGTATCCGGAGTACTAAACACAGACGAGATTGCTTCCCCGTATTTCCCGACCGTAGAATCCATTGCTGGTGAAATTTCATTCGAAATGAATATTGTGGGTGCTGCAATCGTTAGAGTGGGATTTCGAAACAGCGAACACGTTTTCTGGTTCTTGTGTTTGCGGCCTTTCTCCAGCGTTTTATTGCTATGTGTTTCGGACTTCGCCTTTCCTACTAAATTAAAAGTGAGTAAACGTATTTTTCTCGGCACGCGCGGATCGTTTTTCTAGTAACGACTGCTCAGTCCTACAAACGCGAGCAAGCTTCCTTTTGGGGGAGAGACAAAAAATAATAATTCAGTACTTGTACTGTACGGTAGGATCATAACCAATCACTACTGTCGTCCGCCCCCCCAATCTGAAAACAAACTTGTTGTACAATATGTACCGTACGGTACGAGCACGAGTACCTACCGTACCGTACCTCCGAGGTACGACGCACTTGTAGTAGTAAGTTCACGCCTGTCCCCCTTCAGAAAACCAGTAATGTCTGAAGACAGCTCATACGACACAGACGTCGTGACCGCAATTCTGTAGAAGCCAGTTCGACTACGTACCCGTAGTTTTCGTTACGACCTCTTGGTACCGGTACTAGAAGAACTAATTCCAAAAGTATGAATACACTCGTATCTTTCTTCTACAATACTATTTTTTGCCAACCTTGAGCATCGAGTTCACCCTCCGAAGTACACACAAGGTCCAAGTTCTGTCACTCTAGTTGGAAATGGCTTCGGGACGATTGAAAAAAGAGCTTGCAGAAGTCGGCAAAGTCGACCAGAGTTCTGGAGTGAGTGCTCGTGCCACTAGCGACGACATGCGGAGGCTGAAAGGGAAGATTAACGGGCCAGAATCGACTTGTTATGAGGGAGGAATTTTTGAAATCGATATTAGCATCCCGAAACAATACCCATTTGAACCTCCAAAGGTACGATGTGAAGTTCGCTTGAGGACACGTGTGTTGTTTGATGCATTGTGGAATGATGCTGCGGAGACGTAATTGACTCTCATTCGAACTCCCTATGATGGGAACAAGTTGGATTACTCACCCAAACAATGTCATTTTCTCGATTTTTTCCATTTGATTGCTGTGTACGTAGATGAAATTCATTACAAAAATATGGCACCCTAATATTTCTTCGCAAACAGGTGCGATATGCCTCGTAAGTCTGATACAGAGAATTGAGCCATCGCCTTTTGACGCGTTGGGTTACCTAATTGCATTACTTTTCATCATTATGTATCATTCCACTCCTTAGGACATTCTGAAAGATCAGTGGAGCCCGGTGAGTAATACACGCAGCATGTATTTGAGCCTTTCTTTGCTGAATGAATTCCCTAGACTGATTTCTAAAATATATTTTTCCATCAATTGGCACATGGCTTATCAGGCTCTTACTATTAAGACAGCACTTTTATCACTCCGAGCCTTGTTGTCGTCGCCAGAGCCCAGTGATCCACAGGATGCAGAAGTTGCAAAAATGTACCTAAACGATAGAAAAAAGTTTGAGAAAACAGCAAAATTTTGGACCGAATCGTATGCTAAGGAGGCGGATTACGAGGCTATGATTAAGGGCCTAGAGGACATGGGATTCGACCGAGCAAGTGCCAAAAAAGCACTAGAAAAACACGACTGGGACGAAAGCAGGGCTGTCAATGAACTTCTCGGCATGTGAATCACCTCGCAACTGATCGAGGATGAGGATATCGCCACGGCTACGAATCCGAGATACAAACGAAGCAACGTCGCGCAAGGTTTTCTCGGGATTGACCTTCGCAAGCAACGAGGCATCAAAATGCTTGTCAAGAAAAAATGCTGCTTCTTTGGTCGCCCCAGCACATCAGGTCTCGACATCGATAGTTCAAAATGGTGACACACATTATCATCACATTATCTCATAAAATCTATAACGACGAAATACTGAGAAGCATATTATCCACGTTGTCGTGCCTTATAACAGTGCTTGTAATTATCTCTTCTACTCATCCCCAGACTCAATGCTTTTTCTCTTTTTTTCCTTCTTGACCTTCTTGGCCTCTTTCTTCGCCTTCTTGGCCTCTCGTTTTTCGGCTCGTTCTCGTTTCCGGGCCGATTTTGCCTCTTTCTTTGCTTCCTTGGCCTCTTTCTTAGCCTTCTTTGCCTCTTGTTTTGGTGTAAGTGTATTTTCGTGTGCCTTGAATTCGGTGCAGGGTTCGATCTTGGTGACGGTCCTCGTCGTCGATTCCGGTTGTTCTTGTTTGGTGCTCAAAGCCGTATCGCCGCCGAGGTATTCGCTCGGAGGCTCCTTCTCCGCGTCGTCCAGAACAATAGCTTCTTTTTGCTCTATCCATGCAGGAATGGGTTCACGCTGCGGGCAATCCTCGTCCAGAACAGAATTTGCTACCTTTCTCAGATTGTTCTGTTGTTTTGTCGTGTGCAAGAAGGATTTTTTGCCAGGCGTTGTTTCGTTCAAATCGTTTCGTTTTGTTATGAAAAGTGTGTTAGAATTATTTCGACCAGAAACATCCCATCGAACGCAAAAAAGAACTGCCAGTCCTTTAGCAACAAAAAACTTACCCAGGTCAAGCGAGAGGCTATTTGGTCTTTTTCGTCCAGGTACCCCGCCGAAAGCTGGCGCTTCTTGTCTTTCATTAGGAAATTCGATAGTGCGTCGAACAGCTCGTTTGAGTCTGTGATGGCTTCGGTAGAAACCACTCGATAGAATTTCGATTGATTCGCATCGTTCTCTTCGGCGTTCTCCGACATGCTTACGCTGGTATCTTTTTCTCGTTTGTGGTATTACGGTATGTGTCGCGATATTGAATTTCAGCAAACGAACAAATCAAAATGCTTTGTTTTTTTGCTTTGGTCTTGGGAGAAAGTTGTTTCGCTACTGTTATTAGGAGGTACCTTACGTACTTGTTGAACACTGGCAATACAGAATGATTCCGTCTAAAAAGAGCTGTGGAGCAAGCTTCTGTCCAAGAACAAAACAATCTCGTCAACAAGACAAAATTAGTTCTTCAAAATCCGAACTTTAGTGATGAGCGTTGTGAGATCAATGATTGATTGTTGATTGATGTCCTTACCGTGCGGGTAGGGGGACAGACGGATCAACCCAGTTTTTCTGCAATGGAGGGCAACTGAAGCATAATAATGAACGAGCGGTGGCAAAGCAGTAAATAGTCCCAATACAGTATTCTTGCTCGTACGAAGTACGAAGTACGAGTACAGGTACCCAGGTACTGTACTACGTATCGTACCTAAACACAACATTTCTTTATCAAACACCAAACATACCGTACACCTCATAACGCAGGAAACCATCGCCTCGACTCGACTCGGATCGCATCGCATCGCATCGCATCTGGAGTAGATCATCATAGTCTTTCGAAAAAAAAAAAGGAATGACGGCGGAAGCGGAGGCAAAACAGCTTGACAGCGTCACCGACGTGGTGAAGGAGGCGGAAATCGATACCGCGAAGGCGCAAGAGGCGATCGGGCTGATCCGCTCCAAGACCAACGACGACCAGCAGGCGGCCGCGCTCGCGGCCGTGACGATATCCAGAGGGGACGTGGAGCTGATCGTCTCGGAGCTGGAGGTGACCGAGGAAGTCGCCGAACGGACCCTGAGGGAGGTTTCGCTGGACGCTAAGGGAGGGAACGTCGTGGAGGCGGCTCTTCGGGTGCTGATTGCGTGAGGAACGCACAGAACTCTCCTAGATTACGAGAATATCATTCACACAATACAGATATCGAAAAAAATAAATTCGTGGTGAAAGGTGACAACGTTGCACCGTGCTATTCAAATGTTAAGACAAATTCATTTTACACCTTCGCTGTCTCCTTCCGGAGCGCTGCTGTACGACGAGAACGGATACCTCGCGTAGATGTCTTGGGTCGAGGGATCGTCCGAACTTCCCAGTCGGAGTCGCTCGATCGCCGCCCACGATGCCATGGCTCCCTGGTCGGTGCACAACCTGGGCGGGGGCACGACCATCGTCCATTCCCTGTCGTCGCACTTGCTCTGCAACCGTCGCCGGAGTTCTTGGTTGGCCGCTACACCGCCCACTACGGCCAGGGTGTCGATCTTTTCGTCTTCCATGGCCTTCATCGCACGTTCCAGGCGCTGCTCCAGATGCTTGATGGCAATGTTTTGGAACGAGGCCGCCAGGTCCGCCTTGTCCTGGTGCGAGAGCTCCGGTACGGAGTCCGCACCACGCTCCTTGGCCAGCTGCTCCGCGGCCCGCCGTATGTTTGTTTTGAGCCCCGCGTAGCTAAAGTCGCAATCCTGTCGTTTTTGCAGAGGTATGGTAAGGGGTATCGCCGTTGCGTTGCCGTCTTTGGCGAGGGCTTCCAGAGCCGGTCCGCCTCCTCCGCCGATGGGGAGGCCCAGGAGACGCGCCGTTTTGTCGTAGCACTCTCCGAGAGAGTCGTCGAGGGTTCCTCCTATGACACTGTAGCGACCGATTCCGAGGCATTTGAGCAATTGGCAGTGGCCCCCGGAAACCAAGAGCGCCAGAAAGGGAAACCTGAGTTCCTCCTGGTTCTCGATTCGGGCCATGAGAATGTGCGCCTCGAGGTGGTGAACGCCCACAAACGGCTTGTTGTACTCGGTTGCGAGCTGGCAGGCCTTCTGGCTCCCGACCCTGAGGCAGAGCTCTAGTCCTGGCCCGACCGTCACACCGATGGCATCGATGTCCTCCATGGTGGTTTGGGCCTTGCTCAGGGCATCGTCAATCACCCTGTCGATGTTTTCCTCGTGGGCCGACTTGGCGAGTCCGGGCACCACCCCGCCCCATTCCTCGTGGATGTGGGCCTGTGAGGCCAGCGATTCCCCAAGAATCACGCCGTCCGAGCGCAGCACGGCCGCACCTGTGTCGTCGCACGAGCTCTCGATCCCCAGAACCGTAAACGGCCTCGAGTCGTGGCCCTCCGGCAGGCCCGACCTGGCGACGAAGGTTGCGCCATCCGATCCCCCCGGCCGGTATGTTGTTTTGAACTGGCCCCGGTCAACTGCCTTGGCCAGCCCGATGAATTTTTTTCGTCGCCTGGCGGCGGCGGCCGCCTTCTTTTCTCTTTTTCTCCTGGCTCTTTGTTCCTTGACGAGTGCCTCGTCGACGGCGGAACGCTCGCCCCCCGCGGCGCTCGCTAGCGCTGGGGTGTTGTCTACCGCCGAAAACAAGTGCGCAACCGGCTTAGGGATTTGGTGGAAGCGGGATTTCGTCGACGCCAGGTGCTGTCGAGTCGCGGTGTGTGACACGAAGGCGTGAACCGCATGGAATGCGAGCCTGGAACTGCCCCACAACAGCAAGAGAATCCCTGTCATCATCGTGAAAAATCCAATTGAATCACCAGAATACAGATTCCGGGAGAAGGGAGAAGAGCTCGCACTTCAACCAAGCCTTTTCTCTCGCTGTTTCGATATGAACCTCTCGTTGGTTTGGTCGACAGAACGGCTCGATGGAGCAAAAGGATTTCTGTATGGCCGCTTTGCGACGATGACACCGATTTGGTTTGTTATGCTCTAGCGATTGTTTGTTCTGTATCCGTTGCGACCGATACCGAAAAATGCCAGCGTTACATAACGACCCATCAACAGAAGTTCCTGTTACCACCACTCATCACACATCACTGTCAGGAACTACGGTACGGTATGGTACAATGGTTCGTAGGGACTGGTTTCGTACTTCTACTATCGATGTCAATTTGGAAGGCAAAGAGAAGGAACAGAACATCGTAAAAAATATTTACAGTACTACCGTTCTGTACTTCTATTTGATTGGGTGATTCCCGTTATTATAGATGTGGTACTTTTGATAGACTGACAGACCGAAAATTTAGCACATTTATAACAAAATTTATTATGTTGATGACACCACTTTGACCCTCATCAAAAGTAATAAATTTTAATTTTTTTATGTACGAAGTATTACGTAAATTCCAACAAAAGACTGGCATCAAGCCTCACCATCTGTCTGTTGAATTTAGTGAAGTTCTTTGGTGGTTTGTTCCCTGCAAATCCAGATTCCCGCCCATTGATTCCAAATAACAAACAAGTCTACAGGATTGTTCTGCAGCAACACTAGCACCAGCTGCTCATGGATTAACAAGGTGGTGCTATGGCAGCTTGATTGCAGGAAGCTTGAATCCACTTGTTTCTTTGCTTTTGTAAGGCAATCAGCAGGTTCTCCATTTTGAACATTCTTCCCTGCTGTAAATCATGAATCTTGGCATACATCACCACATTCATCCACTAGACTATTGATGAGATCTCCTCATTCCCATTGCAGTATTTCTAAAAGGACCATTCCCAGCAGCTGTGCCTCCTTCATCTAGTTCAGGATTGAACAGCTCATCAAAGTTAATTTGCCCAGCTGCTTCACTTGCCACCACCATCTCAACTTTTCTAATTGGATTTGTGCCATCATCAACAGCAATGCCAGCACCACTATTAGCTCTGACTCTTTCATTCAGCTGAAGGGGTTTTCCCTCTTTTCCAACCTATGGAAATAATTTTTCCCTTGACCCTTGCTAGCAGCAATGGCTGAATTTTCTTCAAAAAAGGGTTTTCAGAGACAGGAAACACAGAATGTGGCAAGGGTGTTCCTTCTGACTGAGTTCACCAAGATCAAGTTGAAAGTATGCCCAGTCATACCAAATGTTTGAGACTTGATCAGAGTCTGCTTTGAAGGAGGGATGGACACAAAACAATAGTACTAGCTGCATCTTTCTGTCTGTGTTCTATCTTTTGTGTTCAGCATATCTAGTAATAGATGACAATCAAATACTTGGAAGTATTTTGTCACATTAGAACTTTAAAACATTGTCAAGGTGGAAGTACATGTGATTCTTTATCAGATTATTCAGGTCCCCATCAGTACTGCGGTGTAGGTTTCTGTCTATGGTACTGACAACTAGTACCAGCACCACCATCTTGTAAAGGTTGGTAACATTCTCAGTGTCCACTTCCAGAACTTCCTTCTTCATGCTACCAGAATATTTGAGAAATCCTTCCATTCCCAGCATCAACTCAAGAGGTCAATTTCTTCTTCAGTCCTGCAGTGTTTGTTTTCTTGGTTACCTGATGTTCTTCACAACATTAGGACCTGCCTACCTTCAGCAGACAAAAGCACCAGCATTTGTATGTACAACATTCCCACATATTGGCCACCCTTGTTGTGGTTGCCCGCCCATTAGTAGCGTCATGAGCTTTATTTTCACCTTCAATTCATCTGAAACATTGTAGTGATGATAGGACATGGTCTCTACTATGGGAGGGATAGAGGGTTCATGGAGTGCCACATAGTTAAAAACAGACAGGGGATGACATTCACCACTGCTGTCAACATCTCAGTCCTGCATATTCCTGCCATCATCAGGAATGGGGGAGGGATCAGATTCAAAAGAAGAGGTTGTTGTCCTCCAACAAAATACAGTTAATCAGTTGACACATTGGATGAAACATAATCTGCAAATCAAGATTATTGGGAACAGCAGAACCTGGGCCATTTTGTGTGTTTGTCAGACAAAATTTATGGGCCAAGCAAGTCTGGAAATTTCCTGGATGATCAAACAAGGAGGTTGCAAAATCCAACACACTGTCCATGCAATGACCGTAATGATAGGAGCAATCATCCTCATCATTGCTAAGATGATGATGTAACAAGAGCTGTCTAGACATGACAATGTCATTATGGGTCTCTTATGTTCACCATTGGTGGCAATGCATTCTTACTAAATTGGTGAATAGGAAGTTGGGTGAGGCAGAGGGTCGAGGTGAAGGGTACTGTGGTTGTGGTGGTGGTGTTCTTGACAAGGTGGAAGTGAATTGGCATGATGTACTAGCAAAAAAAGATTAAAGGGTATCAGGGTTGACACAATATTCTTCTCTGGCAACCAATGCTGTGTGCTATTGTGCACGTAGTCAGAATACTATTGTGAAGCAAAGTCTATATTTGGAGATGAGATAATGGGCGATTCCTGTTAATCTAGATGGTCTACTTTTTTGACAGACAGACAGACCAAAAATAGACAATCTAGTCCGAATTTTTAGGCTTTCTGTCAACGCACCATCCACGCTTGCTTGACAGAAAGTCTAAATCTAGACCGGAATCCAAGAATGAAAATCTGTTGTAGGACTCAAAAAAATGCGCCTGCGCGGGCTCTTTTGAATACAGTCTTAGTCATTTTTGTTGAGATTCCAAATTCCTTCGAGACCAGAAAGAGCACCTAAAAATGTCCATTGGGCCCCTGTTTTTAATGATTCCCGTTTAACTAAACAGTCTAAAAGGTCTACTTTAGATTTTTAGACCATCTAGATTAACGGGAATTGTTGAATTCAATAGCTTGGCTACGAAACCTTAAAGAATGATTGGTGGTTATAATCCTGTTGGTTAGATAATTGAAATTAAATAATGAGCAGGTGGCTGCGAGCCATTTACAAGGGCTCCAGCAGCCAAATCAGCTGCATCACCTTCATCCCATCCTCTGATTGGCTTCATTGGCTTCTTCCTCCAATTCCATTGGAATATGGAGAACCACAGTGATATTTTGTGGTCGCACATTCATTGGATCATAGCCCATACACCACGAGGTGCGGTATGTTGTCAGGTGTTGTTCAGCCTTTCTCATTGGCTAATATATTGGATTATACGCACCAATCTTGGCTGGCACGCGCACTGGCAAGCTGTGTTCTAACAGGAATCGCCCAATATTTCTTCAGATTAAAAAACAATGCGAGTCGCATAACAATTCAAATGGTTGAGTATCATGATAATAGAGGGTCATTTGGCGCGTAATTCGCACGTCACCATGAAAAAGGTATTTGTGACGTAGTTGAAGTTTATGAAGTATTTTTTCCCATGTTACTAATACACTGTTTCATTTCATGTGCAAAAATAATTTTTATTCACGTGCACCTAGTCTCTGGTACTGATTCTATTTATTGTACACGGTCATATTTTATTAGGGGTGAAACGAAAATATTTATAATACGAACTTAGTAAATCAGGGGACTTTCAAACAGGGACAGCAAAATGGATGGAGGAATTAGAAGTACAGTACTTCTACTTCGTAATAGTAGTAGACAATTCGACTTCCACTTGCAGCAAACCAAAAAAGACCTAATTTCATACCGTATGGTCTCGAAAGTGAGAAAAAAGTTTTATTGGAAATTACAGTAAGAAATTCAAATGTCCTAGTAGAAATACTACTGTGTTCTACTGAGCTAGTTTTTGGATGGCATTCATGAGTTGAAAGCCCGGGAACCATTTTTTTGTTTTGAGGGCAATAAATCCGGTCATACAGTCATTTCCAAAGTACAAGTAATGAATTCCGTTCATCAGGGCCCAGCACCTGGTACAACAACAATAAGGTCAACGAACGACCAAATTAAAGCTTCACTAGTATTTGGTCAACTTCATTTCATCGAATACACTATCCAAAACAATACACGATCACATCGCATTCGTATCTTATTCTCAAGTCACACAGCAAGCCATGGATACTACCATTCATCTATCCCGGACTGTTCTATTTTTTTCAATTTTGTTTGTTTTCAGTCTCTTCACTATTCTTCTGGAAACCAAGGAATTGGCTTTGGTACGCGTGAGAGAAACCAGCTATGCAAACGAAATAGAAAACATTGCAATCGAATATGCAAACGAAATAGAAAACATTGCAAACGAACATGCAAAGGAAATAGAAAAAATTACAAACGAACATGCAAAAGAAATAGAAAAAATTACAATCGAAAAAGAAAGCAAAAGCGTCGAACCCCAAACGATAGAAGAGCAAGCTTGCTTGGATCTTGGTGATGGGAACAATATGGACGAGCTTTTGTCTGCCCACAAGCAAGTCTTTGTTGCGATGCCGGCAAAAGCCGCCGGGTCGTCCATGAAATCTTTTACATCGAAATGCATGAAACGCGGGTGGTCGGGGAACTACACCGATAGGTGGGTGGAAAACGTTTTAGCCAAGCCGGACGTTTTGAAAGAGCTGCTCCATGGTCCACTCGAAGTTCCGCCGTTGATTGCGTCACACATGTATGAAGATGCGGACTTCATGAGGTTGATGCAGGCAGCCACCAAAGAAACATTGATCGTGTACATTCACCGGGAAGAGACCTCGCGACTAACGTCTGCCATACGATATGTAATGGACCATAGGAAGTGCCCCGAGTTCTTGAAGGAGCACCGGGCCAACAACGACAAAAAAACCTGCACGGTGGAGGAGGAGCAGTTGACCCAAATAATCCAGGATAGAAAGACGAACAGCATGGGGGAAATCGAATACGGGGCAGTCGAACTTTTGACGTGCCGGACTTACAGTGCCATCCGAAGCAATGCGCCCAAGCTTGTGTTTATGCACTACAAACAGGCTTCCAAGTTGCAAAAGCTCCTCGCAAAAAGGTTCTGCCCACGGCAAGGAGACAGCCTCAAGAATGTTCGCTCGGAGGATGCGAAGATCCAGGTGGAGCTGCGAGAGGGCGGTTCCGTCGTAACGCTGGACCAGTGGCTCGATGCGAAGCAGCATTTTTTGGAGCTGGCGCTTGGAATGAAAGAAACAATGACGTGCCAGCACGAAACCAAGTCAATGGAAGAAACTCTGTTTGCTTGTCCCGACGAGACCTTCTATTGGACCCCAGAGATGAACTTGGTATCGAGATGAAAAGAGGAGCTCGGCCTATTGTGTAGGACGAGACGAAGTTACACCGGGGCAAATTCTACACTAGTTTTGTGGGCACCTCTCCCGTTGTTGCGGTCTCCCAGAACAGACAGAAAGCAACCCGAGGAAGGAGATTCTGGTTTCCGAGAACAGCGATTCCCAAACGACGTGAACCCCCCTGACAACCGATCGATTCCAAGCGCAATGGAACGGCACCGCGCCGTTCCGCATCGATGTAAAACCCAAACTGTATAAATGACTGTTCGTGGATCCCAAGTGCCTGCATAAATGTCATAAACATCATAGTTTTTAACGTTAAAAGTTATTGTTTGCAATAGCTGTCTACCGGTCCGTCGCACGAGGACCATTCTGTTTCGCCACCTGCAGCGTCCCCCACTACCATCCCGTTCGGTTCCGTTTTACTCGATTCGATTCGATTCAACGCGACGCGACGCCAGCGGCCCCTACCGCTCGCCCCCGGCGTCCCGTTTCCCGGCACCCCCCAGGAGGTCCAGGGCGGACGAGCCGGCGCGAAAGATGCCCTTTCCGAGGCCCACGACGCCGGCGGCGGCCGCTTCGAACGCCGCCCTCTGCACGGCGGCCCCGGGGTCGGCGATCAGCTCGTGGCGGTCGTACTGCATCCTGCGCTTCCGTTCGGACAGAATGTCGTAGGAGAGCTGGATGCGCTCCCACTCGGCTTCCACGTCGTCGTGGCTGTTGCTGTTGGGACGGGGTGCGATTTGGTGCGATGTGGTGTGGTGCGTGACGGGAGAACACGAACACGAGCGATACAAAGAGATCGTGCGATTGTTAGAACCAAGCGTGTATGCCAAACCACACCCGTAGGCACGAGTGATCCATCCGTATCACCAAGCGAAGCGAACCAGAGCTCAGCCGAGTTGGGCAGAGCTCCAATTCATTCCATTCCAATCCAAATCAATCCAATTCAATTCAATCCAATTCGGTCGGGTCCGTTCCACTCACCAATTTCCCGGGAGTACGTCCTTGTGCCGCACAATGTCGGGGTGGTACCTCTTGGAGATCCTTCGATAGGCCTCGCGGATTTCTTTTCGCTCGGCGCTCCTAGGCACCTTCAGAACCCGATAGGGGTTCCTGCTCGCGAATGGCAACATGCAAGCAAGAACAGCAAGCACCGAAGGAACGAATCCGGCGGGAGCGAGCGACGACGGAACAAGACAAACAAAAAAAACACGGTGAGCCTCTGGTTCGTGCCGGTCGGTCTCGAACACGGCGGAAGAAACAACAAAAGAACAACAAAGAACGACGCAACGCAACGCAACGAAACGAAACGAAACGGACGACACTGCGCACTACGCAACGCACACTGTTTCGCCGGAGGCCGTCTGGAAGGGCTTCATGAGAAAGCTCTCTTCCGCGACCCGGCCGCTCCGGGTCGAGCACAACCTCGCCGGGGACGGTCTCGCCCCGGAACGTGCCGGGGCCCGGGGGGGAGCCGCCGAAAAGGCGGCCGTGGTCCCCGCAAAGGCCAGCCCGAGAAGGAAAGAGAGCCGGAGGATCCTCCGCACCGCCGCTTGGATCTTGTGGTGTCGCATGGTGTGTGTAGTATGGTAAGGTATAGTATAGTATAGTGTAGTGTAGTGTAGTAGGAACTGGTACGCTACGGTATCGCGTCCCGTTTGTGTTCGGAGGATGCGAGGGTTGTTGATGCCGGTCTCGATACAGTTTGTGACATCAGTATGTGGCACGAAGTATCGTACTGTTGTAGTTCGAGGTTTTGAGGACCGGCGTTTTTTCTTCTGTTCACGATTGAGAACACGAATTTTCTTCACCCTGTAGCACCACTAGCTACGAGTACGTACGGTCCTACGGGAAGGTTCGCTTCGGTGATGATGTCACGATGGTGATGTGCGGGTGCGCACCGTACTTGTTCAAGGCAACTCACGATGCAACGGTATTTCGTTCCAGTCCATGCTCTGCACTCCGCGCCCTAGAACGACCGTTGTTTCTGTATTTGTAGCGGTTTCCCGTTACCATACGCGCGGCACTATGGTGCGTTGTGGTACGTACTCGTACGCAGCGACGTTCGTTTCTTCTTCCCAATCGCCGAACAGTTGCCCGGTGTCACCGCGTGATGGGTTTGTTTCTAGTGCCGATAAGTGCAGGTTGTTCGTTGAGCAGTGACGTGTACACCCCGGGTGTCTTCAATCGGTTAGGATACAGGGTTGGACCGTACGTACCCAGATCACGACTCCTTCGACCAAAAGATTAAAAGACCTGTTTCAGTACCCTGGTCCTTCCCCGAACGAACCAAGAGGTCTCTTTGTCTTTTTTGTCTTCGTCGTTGTTGTTGGCAGAAGCAAGATTAAAATCATCCGAATCCAAATCCAAATCCAAACGCAAAACGGGAAACGCAAAACACAAAACACACACAAACACAACCCAACAAGAATGAGCCGCCGGCCCCGTCGATTCCAACCGCTCGGCTTCCTCYCCTCCTTCTTCTTCATCTTCGTCGTCGCCTTCTTCTCCGCCATGACCCCCCCGCCCACCGCTACCGCCCTCCGCGAGGGGCCAACTGCTACGCCGACCACCACCGCCTCGGTCTGCGCCGAGCTCCAGGCCGTCATCGGGACCGACGCCGGCGACCGGGGGATGAAGAGCCTGGTCGTCGAAGGGGACCTGGGAGAAGCCTCGGAGCTCCTCGGAAGCCTGGGAGTCCCCTCGAGGGTGCTGGTCCTCTCGGGCTTTCCGTGCTGCGTGGACGAGAGCCCGCCCACCGAGACCGACGGGCCGCCGGGGACCTGCGCGATCGCCAGGGCCGCGGCGGCCATGGGACATTCCGTGACGGTGGTCACGGACGACTGCAACAAGGGTGGGTATGCTATGCGTCGTGGTAGAGTGTTTGGTGCTTGTATTGTGGATGGGTTTGTGATTGTGCCTTGTGCTTTGTGCTTGGCTGGAAGTGGTGGGGTCTTGATTCCCGGGTTGTGCAGGGACAACGCATTGCATTGCATTGCACCTGATTGCATCTGTTTGTAGTAGTGTTGTCTTTTGTTTCATTTTATTCCAATGATTCTACTCTAATGATTCTACTCTATTCTACTCTACTCTATTCCAATCTAATCTAATCTGCCCCATTCCATTCGTTTCTGCTGATTTCGTTCCTGCTCGCCACCGGATTGTTGGTTCCAAATTCGTGAACAATCCCCGGCAGCCGTCTTTGCCGCGGCACTGGAGGGAATGCCCCTCCCGGAGGATTCCGGCAGCGTCGGCCTCGAGACCTTYCCCCAGGAGTTCTCGGAAGCCGACGAGGACCGCTTCCAGAACCTAGCGGCCTCCTGCGGCCTGGTGGTGGCCTGCGAGAGGGCCGGGCCCGCGGCCGACGGGAACTCCTACACCATGCGGGGGATCAGCATGACSGAGAGGGGGCTGATCGCTCCCCTCCACCGGCTCTTCACCGAGACGGACTGCCCCACGRTCGCCATYGGGGACGGGGGCAACGAACTCGGGATGGGCAAGGTCTTCGACCAGGTGGCGAACAACCCGAAGATCTCGAACGGGGCGACCATCGGCTGCGTCGTCGCCGCCGACCGACTCGTCGCGGCCAGCGTCTCCAACTGGGGGGGATACGCCCTGGCGGCCGGGGCGGCCCTGGCCTCGGCAAGGGCCCGGGGCGCCGCCGTCGGGGAGTGGGTCGACCGGTGCCTCCCGACCGAGCGGGACGAGCGGGCCCTCCTGGACCGCTGCGTCGCCGCCGGCTGCCGGGACGGGGTGACCGGCAAGAAAGAGGCCACCGTGGACGGGATGCCCCTCGAGACGAGCCTGGAGTGCCTCCGGGACGTCCGGAGGRYCGCCCTCTCGGCGGGGYTCGGCGGGARCACCCGGGAGGAGTAGRCCCCGAGTGGTGTGCAAGCACCGTTCCGGCGGACCTTTTCCCATGTCATACACAAAGTAGCTTGTGAACCGATAACTGAAACGAGACGGTAGAACACCGATCTAAATACATAATTGGTACTACTAATTCTAATAAAAATGCTACTGCGACTCGTTCCGGTTGACTCACGCCTTTGGGTTCACGTAGCCTCCCGCGGGGGCCACGTTCTTCGCGTTCGTGTCGCTGTATTCCTTCAAAAAGAACCGCGAGCTCTTCAGGTCGTGACCCTTCTTGGCCGGAGGATCGCTCCCGCTCACAAAGCCCACCAGGTTCAGCGTGTTGAAGACCCAGATGCTGCCCTGCCGGCCGCCGGATCCGCTGTCGTCCCAGATCTTTGCCAGGTACCCGCTCGGCTTGCACCAGTCCCGCGGGACGCAACGCATGCGCTTCACGTCCGGCTGCTTGTCCTGCTTGGTTCCGATGAACCCGAGCGCCACGAACTCGTCGCCCGGGGGGACGGCCTCCCAGCCGTAGAACGGGTTGCTCCCGTGCGTCACGCTCCACGCCAGCCGGTAGCGCGCCGGGTGGGGCATGAACTTGTCCAGGACGTGGGGCAGCCAGCTGCTGCCGCCCACCCAGCTGCCCGTGGTATCCGTGACCTCGATGCACAGCCGGTCCTTGCCGTCGCGGCTTGGGTTGTCGTACCCCGATCCCGCAAAGTGCCCCAGCGAAAAGGATTCCTTGTTCTGGCGGAACGCACCGCTCTGGATGACCGGCTCCCAGATGCTGATCTTTTTTCGCGACATGCTGCCCTGGCTGTTCCAAATCATGTGGAACTTGGTCACCTTCTTTACCTTCACCTTCACGGCTGCGAGAACAGGGGGCGGAATGTTCACCACCCGTTTCTCTTTGTTGTCCGACGGCATCGGCGGCAGAGGCATGCCATTGTTAAAGGCTGCCGCGTTAGACGCCATTGTTCCGTCGTCTTCAAAGCCAACGGCTGCTTTGAACTCGTCGAGATTGATGTATCCATCCTTGTCTTGGTCCACTTCCTTCATAAAGTCKAGRAGAAGTTGTTGATCGAGGGGCAGTCCCAGCCATGCAAGCCCTCGTTTGACATCGTCGTAGTTCAGGAGACCGTCCCGGTCCCGATCGATTGCATTGAAGCAGTCCCTCGGATACATGCCTCGGGCCTTGAGCATTGCTGTGATCCTTCCTGCAGCGATCTTGTAGTTCAGCACGTGGTGCTCATCCGCATTGATAAACACCTTCGACAAGGCAGACGTTGCGGGATCCTTTTGCTTTCGACGACGGTTGCTCATGACTTCCACAAAATAATTGTAGCGCATCTCCTTGTTGTTCTCTTGAATTGCTCGGAAGAGCAAACTGACTTCGCGGGGTTGATAATTGAGAGAACTGTCGATGAAGCGATAACATGCCTTGGCAGTAGAATCTTGAAAGCTCCTGGCTSGTTGATAACCGTATGTCGAATCCAGTAGAGTTCTATCGGTTCGAAGCGCTACAGCGCAATCCTTTCCTGGAATCAATGGAAGAGAAAGCTGATGATGCATAACGGCACGCATGCATTCGGCCTCGAACAACGAAAGAGCAACATAGTATCTACCTGCCTGCACTCGGTTGTACAGACGCTGCTCGAGCAATCGCTTCAATTCTTCAAAACTAACGGGACGGTTGGCAAAGTCAGGCATTTGCTGGAAAAACTTGTCGCCCTCTTCACMATCTACGTCGACGTCCACTGCTTTCAACACTTCTTCAAGCTCGGCAAATGAGATTGTCCCCGATTTGTTGTTGTCGGCGCTTGTAAACGCCCTTTTGAGCATCTTCTCTTGACTCTTTGTCAAACCCTTTCCAGCTGCAGCAACCTCTTTCACGGCTCCTCTAGATGGGATGAAGTCCATCGTTACAATAACATTTTTCAAACGACGATGGGTCCTACTACTCCACGATGTATCATAATAGTTTTTCGACATGTACAGGTAATCTGGAAACTTCAAATTGACACCTTTCGAAAACAGATAGTTTTTGACAGAAAACTGACTGGCAGGATAGAAGTAACCTTGCCACGACTTGATATCGCTTCCTCCCTTCTTTAGTTTCCACTTTCCGTGGTCTTCTGTAAAAGGAACAGAAAGTGCTTCTACCTGCCAAGGATCTGGGTTCTCGCCGTCCCGGGAATACTTCTTCTTTTTGGGGTATTCTTCTACTACTTCTTCCTCTTCTTCTTCCTCCTCCTCCTCCTCTTCTTCTTCCTCTTCCTCCTCCTAGAATTCAATCGAAGAAAAGGCATTCCAAAAAGAAAAGTGAGGTGAAGTCATTCCAACAGCAAGCATACAGAATCGCTAGGAGACAATTATTACGTACCTGTTCCTTGAGAACTTCCTCTTCTGAGACTTGCTCTTTACCCAAATTTGCATCTTGATCTTCGTCGTTTACTTCTTCGATCACTGTGCCAGCAGACCGATTCTTAGCAAGTCCCTCAGAATTCACCAAGACCATCAAGATTTTGTCCACAACGGCAGTGTCATAATCAGATACAATGAATTCTCTTCGTTGGATCACACTATTGCGCAACTGATCTGAAAGAGGTACAGGGACAGGGATACTGTTTTGTACAGTGAAATCTAGACGCTCCGAAAGAATGTCAATCGATTTCTGTAGTTTCTCAATACCAACCAATTTCATTCTTGCAACCGACCCACCACTAGAATTAGGCAGCACAAGGGTCTTAATGGCATCGATGTCATCAGCGAAAAGATTAGTTGATCCCTTGATCCATTCCTCGAACCCAGATGTTGCAGCATCCTTCTGAGCTGATGCCGAAGACGATTTTGAACTGAGATTTGCGAACTCTTTCATTCGGGCCGAAAATGCCAATTGAGTCAATTCTCTGTAGTTGGCTGTAAGCGTCATAAAGCCTCGCTTTCTTGAAACATTGTCAATACTCTGCTGGCAAAGCATCTTGAATTGCATGTTCTCACTCTTCATTCCATTGATAGTGAGCCAAGCAGAGACGTTCACAAGCAATTGTCGGCCACTTCCTGCAGCCTGCATTGAAGGTGCACCAGCCAGAGGATTCGCCAAGCTAAGTAGATCCGAAGCGTAACCCCCAGCGGGGGCTGGCGCTTGTACATGGAGCGGGTTCTGCTGTTTCTTGCTCAACTTCGTAACTTGATCGGTGATCAAACGCATAACCTCGGGAATGATGAAAATCTCGATCGTCTGACCTTTGCCAATGCCTCTCATTCTATACGCACCTTGCGCATAATCTCTGAACGTCATATCCTTTCCAAGTGTCAATACAGCTCTCGCATCKATGCATTGGTGAATATCCATTCCAGTTGTGTGAATTTGGTCGTAAAAAGAGAAACGTTTGTGTGGTGGCAAACCAGATTGGTTTAGTCTCACAACGTTCATTCCATGCCTCATTAGAATCATCTTTCTGTCTTTGTGATCCAAAAATACAACCCCCTCGAAGTCATGAGAGAGGCCATTAGCTAGTAGATATTTTGCAACTTCGAAATTTGTCATACCAGTAATGAGGGCACCACAATCTAGAAGCGCGTGGAAAGGAGGCTTCGCCGTTGCAATATCGGTCAACAACTTCTTTGCATTCCAGTCTGCAGGCATTAATCTGCTTGAAACGATGGCCTCACTTGTCAGGGTATTAAGAATTTGACCGTCTACACCTTCATCATATTGGCACTGACCAAGTTCTTCGGGCAATAAATCACTCGGCGTTCCACTAAAGCCCAGTCGTCGACTGAACAACATCTCTCCACCGAGGTCTTGTCCCGAGGCACTAATTTTTTCGTGGTGATGCTCCATTGTCAGAGGAAAAACAAATGCATCAAGGTAATATTCGATCACATTCGGCTGATCCCGAAGAAGGTTGAACGTTATATTCATGTGGTTTTCATCTTTCAAATCAAGTAAATGAAGGGGCCAGATGTCATCAGACCCTCGTTCGCCTCTTCCGATCGGGCCCAGCGAATATGCTGCAGGATTTGCAGTAGACCCAGTCGCGACAGAGTCCTCTCCCTCTCTAGGCCCACGAACTTTTCCTCCTGCCGTTTCTACCCATGCCTTGTATCGAAGAGCAGATGGGCGTTTATGATACGGCCCGAATTCAGCATCTAGCTTTTCTCGTAGCTCTAGCAAGACGTTTTCAAAATCTCCCATCCTCATTTTTTCGTATCTATAGGCAAGAATTGTTAAGCCAATCACTATGTCAGGATGTGAAAATTGACTGGCACGACTGGGGATATCCTTCCCTATAAACGGTACTGCTGCCAGCCGTCGAGCAAGAGAAATATTCTGCTCCGAACTGTTTCGGATGTCTTGTTTCGTGAGAAGACCGAAAGAAACTCTGTTTATCTTACTCAAGACGTGCGGAATAAAGTTTCGGAGAAGGTCGTGGCTCAGGTTCAGCATTTTCATGTACTCGTCGTCTAAAGCAACTTGAACGGCCGAAGCTGCTTGACGATCTTTCAACGGACCATTCATCATATAGGAGAGTAAATGTTTGTCCTCAACTGACGGAAGCCTTTTGTTCCTCAAGTACACCAGCTGCCACCTCGCTAGGAGAGGCTTCAATTGCTTGTGGTAAAATGCGCGATTCAGTAAGACTAGGTGAGGCGTTTTTTGCATGTCCTTATTTGCAATACCCGCTTCGATGACCTGTGACAAACTTTCAAGGATTGAGAGTGCTTCTCTGCTGTCTTTGAAAGCCACGGACATATTTCGCTCTGTATAATAGAATATTGCATCAAGAATATGCCACTGCATGTCCCAGCGGATACCAACCCCAAGCTTCGACCTTGAATAGTCTATCGGATCCTTAATGCCAATCGGCCAATTTAGTTCACTCTTCAGCGGATGCAAAATAAGGTCAACTTCGTCAAGAAGTAGAACACCACTTCGGAACAGCTTTAGAATCTCTGTGCAGTAGAAGACATCTTCAGGGTTCACTTGAGCTTCGACAATCTCTGATTGATCCCTAAAGCGTCGAGCAATCGCTGACAAGGAGAAGTTACCAAAAACACCGTTATTTACAGGTTGTCTTGTCCCGCCTCTTCCGAACTTGGCTTCCTCCAGAACTTTCATCATCTCGACGAACTTCAACATGAACGACTTGATACTTGTGGGTGTTGCACAGATAACAGCACGACTGTCTCGTGCTTTGCAGAGTTTCAAGTATAGATCTTTTGTTATAGGTGTTCCTCGATTAAAACTGAAAGTGAAGATAGGCTTTCGAACCACAGCAGCAAACTTCTCTCTCATCACACTCCTAGAAAACTCCAACAACGCATGAGGGACAACTTGTGTGACTAATTGCTGTCCGTCAGCAAGCATCAAGGCAAGTAAAGGTGTAACAACAGTAGTCTTTCCTGCACCCATAATCATCTGATGGCACATTGACTGGTTGTTATTTCGTAAAGAGTGAAGGAATTTATTCACAAGAATAACTTGGCTCTTTCGCAACAAAATTGAGTAAGTGAACTCAAAAACGAGAAATCTCGGATCGAACTCAATGAAATTTGGATTCGATGCATTCACCCTCATATAATGTCTCTCATTTGTAATATCTGTAGCAACCTTCTGAGACTGAAGTTTGATCTCCTGACAAACTCGAGCGCGAAGCCCTAGATCGTTCTTGGACTGATTCACACTTCTGACGAGATTCATCAGTTTCGTTAGACTGCAACAACAAAGAAAAACATAAAAGATGTGAGAGGTTGCACTTTCGCAAACGATACCAATTACACGTACGACTTCTTACCTCGTAAGAGCTCTATGGGTTTGGCTGATTCTAATCGAAGTGAGCATTGCGACAATCGTGAGACTAGTTACAGTTTTGTACGCAACACCAGACATGTAAGGGTTCAAAGAACGAATGTCGTGATCAGCTGTCGTAGAAAGAATAGAAGCAACCAAAAGTTCGAACCAGGCTGCGGGTTCTCTTTCGCTCACTTGCCCAAGTCTAAACTTGAGAAAGTTAATCTCTCCGTTCGGTCCAGTAGAATTTGGTGTGTCACTTCTCTCATCACTGGTCGCAATCGCTAAGGCACGATTCATGAGGTTCCACAATGACTTCCTATCGAATGCCATCGCCTGATTCAGTCCCTTGATCAGATTGTTCAATTGACCCATTGCTGTACTCAATGCTGCCGGATTTGAATGGAAAGAATCCACTTCCCTTGGAGTAAATCCAATTAGGATCGGTTTCTTCTCTGAGTTTGCCTTTTGGGCATGTTTCAATACATCTACAGCGACTCGCGACATTGTAGCCTGTGAACAGTGAGTGTTTGAAGCACGATCACCGGAAACGTCAAACGGAATCGCTCCAGAAACTGCTGCCATTCCTAATTCATGACGGGTCAAGAAATTGACGTACTTCTCAAGTTTCATAGGTGCCAAGGGCCTTGACGCGAAGGCCTGCAATTGTTTCAATGGGATACTGACGGCAGCGCAGTTTTGAATATCCAACTGGAAATTAGAACGAGAGTAGTCTGTTATTCTTGGCACTACCCAAAGTCTGTGTTGAGAATATGTCACCGGGCGAGTTAGAATCATGGCTGTTCTCGGAATGGATTCTTTGAGAACAGATGGATTGCCCATCATCTTTTGTACAGCCTCCTGCTTCATAAAAGCATGCAGTTGCTCAAGGAGGCGACTAACAGCATCTTTGCCTTGGAACATTCCCTTAATCTTATTCATCCCACTATCAATGTGAAACTTTGGAATGTTTGGACTAGATGCAATGTTCGGGTTTTCAGCAAGAATTCGAAGAACAGACATCTCTGCTGAGCCATTCTTGAAATCCGAGGATGGCAAAAGACGGAACAAAATTCGTCCCCAATTATGGGGTCTATCGCTTGGATTTAGCTTGAACGCAACTGTATTGGTGAGTAGATCATACATCAGGGGAAATCCGTATCTTGACGATGAGAGTTCAATACCAGAATTTAGGGCAGAATTAATGAAACCCAGCGCTCTAAGTCCCCCGTATGCAACTTGTTCCTACAGTTTTTAACAAAGCATGGAAAAGAAATGAGAGGGTCATCGTTTGAATCAATGTTGTTCCCACAACAGCAACAGCAACATCAGCAGCAAGAACAATAACTCACCTCTTCGGGTCTGCTATAGGCAGCACCAAATAATTTTGCAGAAATCATTGTCTTCTTGGGGTTATTTATAATAGTCAGATCTTCGCCGCGATCAAAATTCTCAATAGTAGGTGGTCTCTCTGATCCCAACTTAACCGTGAGGCTCTTATTGTCAGGCAGAGTAGCCAAGCTACTGACAGCGGTGACAAAAGCTTTGCGATTCAAAAGCGCTAGTGAAAGCCTTCCCCGGTCATCCGGTTTGCATAGTTGTAAAAGTAGCATTTCTTCTTCTGTGGTTAGCCTACACGCTGAAGAGACAAATACGTGTTTCTTGGAGTACTCCTCCATTTCTTCTGCAACACTCCAAGGGCATTTCATCGTTGATTCTTCTCCCAAACCAACAGTCACGACGGATAGTTTCAATCGGCATGCATGCGC
Source organism: Pseudo-nitzschia multistriata (assembly GCA_900660405.1). Classification (NCBI taxonomy): domain Eukaryota; phylum Bacillariophyta; class Bacillariophyceae; order Bacillariales; family Bacillariaceae; genus Pseudo-nitzschia; species Pseudo-nitzschia multistriata. Next base: position 140,033 of record CAACVS010000148.1, read on the forward strand.
GTCAGGATGGTAATCATTCCCTAAAAATTCAAGCTGGTTAAATATTTGTTGCTTTTAAATCATCAAATGGAAAAGAGAAAAGGCAAAACATAGATAAGTTAATACACATGATCAAAGTAAAAAATAAACAATGAATCAACTTGACTGGAGTACGAACTTACCTCTTCTGGTGTTAATTCCTCGCTTACACAAGATTCCATCATCTTRTAAACATTCTGGTAAGATCCCGTAATGAAGTGCATCAGCATTAAATACAAAGATGACGCAAGTGAAGGCGTCACCAAGAATGATCTTGAATTATGAATAGGGTAAAGATAACAGCGCACTTCGCCAATGTTCTCAATCCATTCTTGATTTCTCCGATCCAAAAGTACCTGCACAGACAAGCGGGACCCGTCTGTATGTAACCTACGTGGTAGCGCGCATCCAGGCATCAAAATGAATAGGTCGTTCTCAGCGTTCTGTAAGACAACAAAATGTGACACATCGCCCAGCAACGTCTCAGCCATATCTCGTGCTTCACTAGAGGTAGCAATGAATAACCCGTCGTAATCATTGCTATAAATTCTGAACTCTTTTTCTCCATCGGTAGTGGTAAACACTCTTGGTTTGAATGACAGATTTACACGAGGTAGCTCAATAAGATCAATGGAAGCATGTGCGTGTGCTGTCTGAACATTTGATTTGCTCCAAACAAGTACGTGTGCGAGATTATCTAGTCTCGAAAGCATCATTCCTACCCTCTTCAGCAACGAAGAAGGAGGAGCAGATACAGCATTCAGGAGGGTGAGTACTGGACGATTTGGGTCTACCAACTCAGTCAGAGGATCTGCGTTCAACACCGGTATTCTCTGCACTAACGCCTCGGCTTCAGTATTACAAAATCCTGTTGTATCGAGCCCAGGATCTTTTGATAGTGTTACTTTGAGCCGAGTCGACGAGAGGTCGTCTTTATTCTTCAGTGGGTCGTCGTCATCTTCATCATCTTCTTCACTGGATGTTTTTACTTTTTCATAACCGATGATATCATCGTTTTCGCTCTGCCAGAACATGTATTTCTCGACAAGAGAGGTAGGTATCAAACCAGCTAGAAACCTCTCAGGCAAGAAGGTCTGAGTTCCAAGTTCAGAACTGAGAGCTCTCGTCACAATTAGAGAGGGCGAAGCATCGATAGTATCCATGGGTACACCAGCTGACATTGCAAGAATACCACCTACACGATCAGGATAAGGTTCTCCTTTTTGAAGTTCATGCAGTGAAGTGGATATGTTAGAGGCGTACTCAACAACTCGCAAATGCCTTCGTCCATATTCCACAACATTGAAAACAGTGATTGCCGGTGGATGCTGCCAAACAACAACTTCCTTCAGAGTGTGTGTCGAAATGGCATTAGGGTTCTTTTTGTTTTCTATCCATCCAGAGAGTACAACGTAAGGTTCGACCGAAAAATCTTTATTCGACATATGCAACGTCACATTTGGCAATATCAAAGGCAGCTTATCCTTCAAAACAGCTGCGATCCAGCTTTCTCCACTCTTCAGTCCATTCGGAAACTTCCTTGTGTACTTCGGATGTTTGAATTCCTTAAGATCGTGGTAGTTTCTCTGATCAGGACCCCATGATTGCACGTCATAACGACGGCCAACGAGACGCCACCAATAGCGATTTGTCGTGTGCATTACTTCAGCACAGGCTATATCCTTCGTTCCACCTAACGCCATCAGTCTTGTTGGCTGAAAATCTCGATCCTCTAAAATATTCGGATCAAGCAAAGTCATTTTGTGATTTTGAAGTGTGAAGTCACTAAGTTGTACATTCACTTCGATTCCAACGGCTTTTGTAGTCACATAAAGCATCCATTCTTCATAGCTTTGCCCAGGCTTTGGAATACGATATGATCCATCTCGGAGCTTGATATCCTCTGTATCGGGCACGAATCTTCCGTAGCAAGTTTGGTGACCAATACTTTGCCAGTGGCGCTGTTTGAGTTCGGATTCTTTATTGTCTCTGCCACCGGTACCCGTTGCAATTCGAACTACAGATTCCATAGCAGCGTTCCCCTTTTCTTTGTTTTCTCGGATGAACCTCAAGATATTGTATCGGTGGGTTTGAATAGTATCGAACACCTCGGATTGAGCGATCTGAATCGATGGCGGAGGCTGTGTCGGGTTGTTTTTGTCTTGGAGGTCATCGTACACCTTGTTGCTGAAACGTAGATTGATCGTTAAGAAAACCTGTGAGGAAAGGATAATTGAGACCGCACGATGATCCAAATCTTCGTAGTCGTAATTCTTGAACAGATACAACAGATGTGCATGAACGAGGCACGCAGAATCGATATTCTTGACCTTATTTCTCGAAGGATCGATCCAGTATTCAAGGGTGGGAATCGCCTGATTGTCCAGCATCGATCGGATTTTTTTCAAGGCGGACTCAATCTTAATTTTATCGAGCGATTCTAATCCACGGGGTCTAGGTTGACCAGGGACACACTTCTTGGAAGCATACTTGAGATATCCTTCAATTCTCACAGCTAAACGAATAGAGTAAAGGATCAGAGGACCAGAAGACGACTTCTTGGTGTACTTTCCAACATCCATATCTAGCGATCGCTCCAAAATCTTCACAACACAGGATGTCACTACGTCTGGAGATTTTGCGATTTCATTGAACAGGGTACCRTGGGCTGTGGCAAGTAGTGATTCGAGCCGGTCAAAATTCTTGACGGGAATCTCGTTGATAACATCTGCGAAGTCTGCTGGTTTCCATCTCCCAGGTTCAAAAATGGCTGCGTCAACAATCATCTGCAGAGATTTTGTACGCAATGCAGAGAGTCTACCAGGATCACCGTTGGCGAAGAAATCCAATATGAGTGGAATCCTAATGTACGGAACAGTCAAAAATTGAACGAATTTCTCGGCGTCGGATGGCGCAAGAACGTTGCCGAATGTGGGCAGTTCCTTGTTGTTGAGATGCAAAACATCATCCTCGGTCCGAACTGATACCTGTTTCCCCCTGAAGGAAAAAGAAAAAGGACAAGAGAGTGAGTTTCTTGATGCCATACAAAAGCAATCTTCATGCGAACGGCGCATAGCAGAGAAAGGACGTACTTCTTGGTTAAGAATTTATCTCCACACGAATTCACAACCGTAGTTGGATCGGCTGCCGACAACCGTGATCGAACGGCCCGTTGTTTGCTGCCAAAAAGAGCCAAAAAACCCTTGAATTGCGAAGCAGAGGTTGCCTCGTGGGCAATCTTGTCGACAAACTCTTGCGGGTGACCTTGGAAAGCTCTAACGTTGTAATAATATCTTTGATCTTCCTTGTCCTTTTCGCGTCGTTTCACCGCCCAGTGTAGTGTTGCATCGGATGGCAGCCATGTTTTGTTCTTTGGTACGTCTTCCACGGTTTGTGATTTTCCCGAAATCGCATGCTTGAAGTGAAATACGATGTCACGGAAGTACCCGAATTCTGGAAGTACTTCTAGGATTGATCCGTTAGAACCAGAGATCAATTTTGCTGTGTGATTGAGCAGGGCTTCATCTGTGGCAGGATAGGGACGCACAAGAGCAAGCTGTATGGAAAGCTGTGTTGCAAGAACAATATCACCTTCCGTTGGAACCATGCTATTGTCAAAGTTGAAAATCGTGTTGCGTTTCACTCCGTGCTCATTAAAAGTCATTTCTCGCATGTAATCCAGACACCTGAAACGAAGAGAGCACAAATTCGGGTCATAAATTGGAAGATTTGATCCGAGAGTATCGAAAGAACCTGCTTCAATCGCAAAGGGATGCGTGGGTCCCTCGCACAATCCGGAATAATGGAGCGCGAATGCAGAAGGATCGTCCGACGCTTTGACACGACAAATAGCGTCCGCAATGCACGCCGCGGAGGCAAAGGTAATCGAACGAATCGCCACGAGTCCACGCGACTGCTGAACACAGGCAGTTGCTGCGGAGTAAATTCGACAGATTCGACGAATGAGGAACAGCAAGTTAACTTGAGTCTCTCTTCTCATCTCGCTTTTCCTCCAAAAGCAATACCTTGGATCCGAATTGGGGGTTGGGAGCATTACCGTTACCGCATATTGTGCAGCAGATGCAGCAAAAGCAGGGGCATTCTTTATCAAACGACGTTGTTGGAGCAATAGACTGCAAGCATCTGCTACTCTTTGCAAGGAAGAAGATGCGGTCATGTAATCTGTTGCCACGTGAGGCAACTTTTCATCGGTTAAAACGGCTGGAATCAAAATAGGATCCGGTCTTGGTTCTCCCATCAATTTTTTTACCACATTTTCGTAATCATCGCGGCGAAGTCTTCCGAAAAGGGGGAATGCAGCGGAACCAGCATCAGTCCGAAGCGACTTGATTTTACCCTTTGAAAAGTCATCGTTCAGGGCTGATTTTGATAGCCCATGACTGTATTGATCAACGGCTTTAGAGGCAGTTACACCAATCTTCTTGTGAAGTTTATCGAGAAGATCCCAAGTACTCGACAGCGATCGGCCAAGRCTACCGTCTCCCACAGAGTTGGCATCTATTGTCGACGCAAAATTTGAAAGATTTCTTCCCGTCAACTTCAAAATACGAGTATCCTCTGGATCCATGGAAGAAGGCGGTGCCATTTCGATTTCAGCATATGCCAAGTCGACTGCTGCATTCATCAACAGTAGAGACGAATACTTTGACGTTCTCATTCCATTTTGTGGGCTAGTAGTCATGACTAGCTTCGCAAGTGGATGGAAAGTAGAAGCAGCGATAGGGTCAGGAATCTTCAAGTATTCAGTCGGACCCTGATCCGTATTGGAACGGAGGGGCTGCGAGTTCAAACTGGGCAAAAGTTTCGTGTACAGAAATTCAGCCGTGTTGTTCTTGCTTGGGTAGACCTGCATCCGGAAGAGGACAGTCCAAAAGGTAGAGTCCATTAATCTTCTTGAGGGAATATTCCAAACCGTGAGTGCAAGTTGCTTTAGTTGCTGGCCAGTTTCTGAGTCAAAAGTGGATGGATGGTACTGCAAACCATCTTTGCCTGTGTTGCAGACAGTAAAACTGAACCTACCGGCACCACAGTTTCGTACAATGTACAAACAGAGGTGATGGTAGTTTGGTTGCTGCCACCCTCCAGGAAGAACAAGTTGCTGGTTGTCTTGAAGATTTTCGATCAACGAAACAAAAACGTTCAAAAAATTTAGAAAGAGGCCATCCAAGGCCTCTCCCGAAGCACCGGCTGAATGGGGCAGAAGCGAAATGAGTTTCACACACGCCTCGCACGCCATGTGATTCCACTTCAAAAAAGCCAGGGGACTCGATTTTTCGGTGACACCACTGCTTCTCCCACGAAGGGCCGCAAAGCGACCGACTCCTTTCCTCGTAGCCTCTTCTGTTTGAGAAACCACGTGGCACACAAAACTCAGAGCCTTTGCGAGCTGCTGGTAGGCTGCATTACGATCTGCCAGTTGCTCCTTAGTAAGTGGAAATCGTCGCACATAKGTCTCCAAATCCATMAGAGCCCAGAATGGAGGCACCCGAAAAATAGGAGAGAATTTGCGCGTTGGCAATCCKCCGGTAGTACCTGCGAGGAAATCATACGGGTTAAAGGTGGGTTCGTTGCCGCCGTGCGCTCCAACACTACCACCCGCAATGCCAACTTCGATTTCTCCCGAGCCGTCGGCGCCCGCGAGAATTGCCACTCCGCTGGAGCCAATTCCGGATACAGCGACCTGCTCTTGTTCCTTCCTTATCTCTTCTTTTTCTTTCAGCATTTGRGCCCTGATTTTTGCCTGTTCCTTTTCTCGTGCCTTCCTGGCTTCCACTTCGTCCTTGGAGAGCTTGACGGGTTTGGCAGAGGTCGCAGGGTTGGTGTGCATGGGCTGGGGCGATTTGGATCGCGACCGAGATTCTTGTGCGCTTCGTTGTGCTTGGGGTTGGGAAGTCGAAGACTTGATCGACCCCGAGTCCATGGGAGTGGGCGACTTTGACGACGATCGTGAAATAGGCCTCGAGGCGGAGCTCGTCATCGGCGCCGGCTGCGAAGCCTTGTTCATAGACATTGCATTCGGCGTTGTCGATCTCGAATGCGAGCTGTGTGAGGCGCTGGTATGTGTCGGAGACGGCATTGCCGCCATAGTCGGTCTCGGTGCACTAGTTGTGCTTTGACCCATGGTTTGACTCACACTGGCCATGCCCTGGTTCGTAGTCGATAGAGGGGGTGGCTGCTGTACTTGTTGTTGTTGCATGGAAGGAGCGGGAACAGGCGCTGTATTCATGTTTTCCAATCCCGCGAAAGGATCGTCGATGGGCGCCGGGATCGACTGGCGAGCCATTCCTGCATTCCCTTGTTGATAGCCTCCTTGAAAGCTTTGGTTGAGTGCTTGTCCCTGCCCTTGCATCCCATAGGCCGAAGGACTTGCTTGTGGCTGGCCATACGCACCCGCGCCCTGAAAGGAGGTAGCGACCGAGGGAGCAAATTGCTGTTGCTGTAGCTGCTTGACCGAAGGGGTGAAAGAGGCACTCTGCATTCGTTGTTGCATCGTCATGGACGAAGCGGATTGCGGAGAAGCCATGCCCTGGGAAGCCATAGGCTGGACGTACGTCGGCGGGAACCAGCCTTCCTTGCCATTGTACGACCCCCACCACCAGGCACCCGTCTGACCGGGTCTCGCGTTGAGTGTAGCTCCCTTCGGGAAGGAGAGCTGGCTTTGCCGAGCATCTCCCTGGAAAGGATGTTTCGCGAGAAACGTTTGGGGTTGCGCCATTCTCACACAGTGCTGGCGAACTCTGTTTTAGTCACGATTCAGAGTTTTTCTTCCCGCGAAGCGAACGGCGTTGGCTCTCGGCGTAGTAGTATCGATGGGCACTTCGCGAGACCCTGTTTGTCGAATTCGAGATCCGTGGTGCCGTTCCAACACGGTTMRAAATTCTTCTGCGTTGCCTTTATTCAAACCTATCAACCAACCAAACTTTCTGATGCGGTTTGGTGAAAGGACCGATAAAGTGCTTGCAGTTGCCGAGTATCTCAAAAGAATAAGATATAGAATTGGATAAAATCGATGTCGGCGGTCACTTGCCTTGTACGTGTAGTGTTGTACGAGAGTGCCCTAGTAGTAATGTACGGTGCCGCACAGGCAGACTATCCAAATTTTTCTGGCAGCAATTTTGCGTTGCTCGTGTCGCTCTCTCGCGCTCGGTTGGGTGCTTATTTTCAGTACGAAACTCTACGCTACGTAGGACTCTACGTAATTCTACAACGTATTGTCGAAATCCAACGGGCGGATCAACGTACCGAACTATCCGGTAGACAATCTATCCACGAGCGAAAGAAAGCGGAGTTGTTTTCAAAATGCTCGTTTCGAGCGCGAAGTTCTCTMAAGTAGGAACTGTACTTGGGAACTCGTAGACCTTTCGCTGTGTTTTTWTGGGAGAAAAAATCTGGGCCCGTACGAGTACGAGTATTACGTACGTGGTCGTACCTGTATGTATCGTATCATCACCCTCATGTTCGCGTCGTACAACCGCTACCTTGTAACCTGTCGTAAAAGGAGTACGAGTACCGTACGTATGGAACTACTCCAATGACGTAAACAGAAAAGGGGGAAAACAAGTACGTATGGAACTACTCCAATGACGTAAACAGAAAAGGGGGAAAACAAGATATGTAGCAAAATCACAGCACCGGTACCGATAGGTCCTGTACGAGTACTCGTACTCTGATCTTAGAATTAAGGGGTACGAGTTACGAGTTCTTCSGTTGACAAATCAGACTGCGACAACCTGTAGTAAGTACAACTCATACCGTACGGACATGCTCGTGGACGGAATTGATAGTACGCTATGAGTAACTGGTACTCGTATTCGTACGAGTAGTACTACGTACTGGTATGATCTCTGGAAGAATTGAAAAAACAAAAAACAACCCCCGCAACAAAGTACTGTAACAGATAACAGATACAAAGTACATGCGAATGATCGAAGTGTTTTACGGTAGAAGAAATTGAACCCGAAGGCCCACGACACGCTGCAATTTCAAAGAACGGAAGAAGGCGCTGGTCGATCGAAGAGGGCCAAGCTCGATTGCGAAGGGCGCAAGACGCAGRTTGAAGCTCGACTCCGTTTTCGACGCATTCCATGGCGCCGTTTTCGCATGATCGGCGAAGGCCGCAMCCTCTCTCGCAGCAGTTTTCCTGCATCGAGCTGTGGGTCCCCGRATCCCATCCCCATGTGGTGGTGGTGGCTATGAACAGGGTTCGAAAACGGAACGCCATTTCGGCAGCCATGTGGCGCGAGATCGGGGAGGTGTTTTCTGCCCTCGGTCGAACGGGGGACGACTGCCGGGCGATCGTTTTGACGGGCGCGGGCACCAAGGCCTTCACCGCCGGAATCGACGTCACAGACGAAGCCTTTGGCCTCGCCGACCAGAGCGGCGGTGCCTCGACCCACGACGTGGCCCGGCAGGGGCTTCGCTTCTACCCCCAGATCCTCGAGATGCAGAGATGCTTCACGGCCGTTGAGGAATGCCCCGTTCCGGTGATCGCCGCGATCCAGGGGAGCTGCATCGGGGCCGGGGTGGATCTTGCATCCGCTTGCGACATTCGCATATGCTCCGAGACGGCCAGGTTTTCCGTTCGGGAAGTAAAGATCGGATTGGCGGCCGACGTGGGGACGCTGCAGCGATTCCCAAAGATCACGGGGAACGATTCTCGTGTTCGAGAGCTTTGCCTCACCGGGGAGATCTTTTCGGCCGGRGAAGCCCTGAGAATAGGATTTGTGTCGAGGATCAGCAAACGGCTCATGGAAGATGCGTTGGGACTGGCCGAGACCATTGCGAGAAATTCACCCGTCGCGGTCGTAGGGACGAAACGATCTCTGGTGTACAGCAGGGATCACACCGTCGCCGATGGTTTGGTGCACATTGCGACGCACAACACATCCGCTCTCATGACCGGGGATATTCCAGCGTCCTTTATGGCAGCAAGCCAAAAGAAGGATGYKGTATTTCCAAACATACCAAAGCTAAGCAAGCTGTAGAGAATTCGAGCATAATACTTTTAACATCTTTTCCTAGCTCGACTTATCTGCATCWTAGCCTAGATTGGACAATCTATTTGGTCACAGAAGTTCACTCTGAGCAAACAAACCAGGTACCTCAAGAGCAGCTCGGGCATCGGACATCTCCACGGGACTGTTTTCCTTCGCGTCTTCGGGCTTGTCGGGGTACAACAACTGTAATGCTGGTGTGATCTTGGATGCTACAGGAATATTGGAAGCTGTGATGGCCATGAAATCAAAAGCGTGGATTACGTTCATATCGTGCGACGAAGACAGCGAAGAATCTACGTCCGTGCAAGCAGGAACTTCTTTGGTTTGTGCATCATCGGCATCGGCAAGAACAGGGATCTTGGGATAGCGCTGCGAGAAATGGGTCAGTATGATCGTCTTGGCATTCATATCTTTCGCCACAGTCAGGGCTTCCCCCACAGTGCAATGTCGCTTTACAACGGCATCTGCCTCCATTCCGTCGGCAAAGGTCGCCTCATGAATTAGAAGATCCGCACCGTACGCAATCCTGGAAAAGTTCCTACTAGGACGACAGTCTCCACTATATGCCAAGGACCCAAAGGATGTACCGCGAAAGACCACTGCAAATGAGTTGGCACAATGAGCTACGGGAATTGCCGTACAGGAAACAATTCCCAAGTCTTGGTCTAGCTTTTGCAACGCGGCGGCATTGTGATTTACATCCCCATGAAAGTTACCACCGCTTTCCGTTTTGAGATCCTGGCAATCCAGAAAGATATAGCTATCCGCAATCCGCGACTCCACCGATTCGTATTCTCGCAAAAAACCCAAAATATTTCGAGGAGCAATCAGCACCAAGGGATCGTGGTCCGAGACAAGGCGTTGCCTTTCTTCTAGCAAACGAATGATTCCCAAGTGATGATCTGCATGAGGGTGCGATATCCACACCGCCTTGATACCTTTTACGACGTTTGATAGGCTTTCTTCTCTCTGTTTCGCTCGCAATAGTTGTCCTATCGTTCCCTCCCCAACGTCTAGCAACATTGCATTGCCATTGTCCATGCGTACGTATATTCCAGAAACATTTCGATGTTTGCACGGGATGGCAGACCCAGTACCAGTAAATAAAATTTCTCCGGCGATGTTACTACGACCACTGGCATCTTTCACCATAGTTGCTTCGGTTAAAAGATTGTTTGTATCTAATATTTTTTCTGCCCGATCAATGCAGCCAGATGAATCCAGTAAATTCCGAGCTTCTTCTTGCATTCTTTTCCACTTATGATAGAATAGGTCATGGTTACAGAAGCCACGCCTGGACCTTGGGAGCAAGACATATTCCAAGAGTGGCTTGGCAATAGCTACGCTGGACAACTCGTCATCGTTTGTTTCTCTTTCTTCCTTCCGAACAAACTTATTTTCTTCAGAAGAAATACTATTGGGTGTATTGTTGTCATTTGCAACATCAAGCTCGGTAGGTGCTTTATAGACATGAGAGCATACCTGTGATCTGACGAATGCTCCTATATGTGCCGATTGAAAGGCCGACATTGACCCTCGATTCTCCTCACTATTCATGCTTGCTGTGTGTGATGTCTCGGCACAAAGAAACATGTGGCGAACGCTGCCTTCAAAGAACGATTTCCTCCATGAAACGCAAGACTCAGAGTTGAAGATGTCTGTTGTAGTCATATGAACAACTAGTTCCATTATAGGGAATTTCTCACTGGGCTGTTTCTTCTTCTGAGCAGAATCTTCGATCACTGTGCTTTTCTCTTGTGTTTGGCATTTGAATTGTTGGAGTTCTTTGGAAGTTCGTAGCTGGTCTAGAACAGAAAAATTAGGATAGCACAAAATGGCCACAACTACCCCTGGACTACCAGGTTCGACCACCTGATGACTTTCTACTGTTACCGTCGTGCTTTCGCCACCATTGTCCGGAGGAGAAGTGAAAGTTATGGTTTTCCCAGCTTTCAATTGTCCATACAGTGGACCCTTTGGCACGCCCAGTGCTTTGGCCTTTTCGATCAAAAACTTCCCTTGAATGGGTGGCGTAGTGAACAGAAAGGACAAAATTTCGCGAGAGGTTTGATCATTTTGTAGTCTTTTTCGCAATGGATTTTCTGTCGGTGTTGGTGTTTCCACTTCTACTGGTGGTGCGGGTGGTGTAGAGTGTTCATCGCCTGTAATTTTAGGGCGTTTTTTTGATGGAGAGAGTGCGGTGTCTTCGACAGAATCTAAATTGGACTCGGTGTCAGCGTTTGAAAAAGTATACTTATTCGTAAAAGGATCGGTTCTCAAACAGGCTACAATAGATTGAACCTGAAAGTCTTCGTTGCTTGAATCGTGTTTCTTCTTTTTCTTTTTTGTGTTGATGGCACTGTCATGGCTCTCCCTTTCGACATAAGCACCTTCCTGAATGTCTATCCTGAACGACTCTCGTCTCATGAAATGTCTCAGGGATCGAAAAAATCTATGCGTGCCGTCGGGACCTAGAAGTTTGAGGCCCGGTTGTATTGGCAACGAATCCGATGCGTCATCACTTTTCCTCCCTTTCTTCTTGTGTTGTTCTTGCTGCTTATTGTTGACCTTCACCGCCGCTGCCTGTTTCGCATGATCTGTTGCCTGTTTCAGGACGTCGGATGCCGTCAGAATCATACCGGGCAATCCCCCGATAGTTTCGTACCCGAGATGAGTGAGGCATACCCGATCGATGGTAGATACCTTCTGTCCAAACTCCAAAAATATTCTCTGGCAACCTTCGCCGCAATTGACGAGGGTTTTTTTCCCGTTCGGAGCGACCAACAATATTGAAGGTGACGAGTCCAGAGTCTGGGTGGAAAGGACTCTAACGCAGCTCGTCATCGTTCCCTAGTTTGATGTCGCTGATGAAGTTTTTGGCGACGCAGCTAGGAAATCAAACTTTGCCTTTGAAGGCGAAAAACGGGTTGCCTATTTGTTTTGTTTCGTCCGTGATACTCTGGTGATATGTGATGGCTACAAACTGCGTTTTTGGTTCGGGTTTCGAACTTCCGAAATGTTCGATCCATTTTGTTGACAATGATTTTGATGGGTGAACAATGTTTCGAAAAAAAGTTCATTCACGAGTTCCACCATCTGCTGCGCTAAATTCCACAACCTGCAAATCTGCGAACGGTAGCAACGGGCAGGCGGTGGAAGAACAGGGTCTTCAGATTTTTATTTTTTGTCGTCTCCCATTCGACATTCGACTCATGTTCAGTCGTACGGTTCGTACCGTTCGATGCTGTTCTGATTATTACTTACTACTCCTTCGTTGACTCATTTTTGTCTGTCCGTATTCAGTATGACCCCGCTATCGGTCCAGGTGTTTCAGTGTCTCGAGACACACAATTTGCAGTTTCACTGGATCACAGCTAATGGCAGAGAAACTTGTGTCCTGGGCCGACCCTGTCAACACCTCTGAAATTTCCGACCCCATTTTCCGAAGCAAAATTTCTCACAATCTGTTTTCGGCAAAAAGATTTTTTGCAGTAATATTTCATGCCAGTTTCAAATACGCAACGATGGCGGAACCCAAGAATGGAGAAGACAGYACCGTTATGCCAACGATAGACAGACAAGAGGCAGAAAATCAGAACACAGACGATRTCGGCGCCAAAGATGATCCTAGTCAACAATTGTTTAAAAACCTGGCAATCTTGCCTCCTTTGCAGAAGGACACAAGCRGCAAAGATCGCAGGAAGCAAGATTTGATCGATGCCGTTCCGCTTCCTCCGATTCGAGCGGAAGAACCTGTTTCATCAATTCGAGCTGCTCTGGGGGAAATTTGTGGCTATGCCCATCTGACGAATTACCGTTTTGTTCTGGAGAGGGGCGATGAGAATGATACTGCTACGGATTCTTTGGGCAAAAGAGGCGGTTCGTCGTCAAAGCAAGGCCCYGTTGCTTCCCCCTACACAGGATTAAATGCTGTCATTTCAACGAAGGAAATTGTGAAGTCTTTTTTAAACGAGGTGGATCCTGTGACTGCGACAAACAAAATGGATACCGAGAAAGCCATGGTCCTCGACGAGTTTGGAGATCTGACTTCATTGTTGTGTGATGACGGATTGAAAGATGGTTCTGGATTCCGAATTGTGTTGGAACGRTACGATATAGCACTCATTCGAGATCATATTGCACGACTAAGGACTCTGCTGGATGGGAATGCACCAAACTCGACATCGCTGGATGAGAGTAGYGGTGAAGCCGTAGCTCCAGACTCGTCGTCGCCACCGTCGCCTGRAACTGAGAAAGAAAGCGATACCAACGCTTCAAGCGCGACACAAGGGAAAGTGAAAGAAAGTCAASCGGAGCTTGCCATTGAAAAAAAGGAGAAAAATGWTGCCAACAATAAGGAAGAGCAGCAAAAGGGATCAAACCAGAAGAAAAAAGATGCGCCTTCCGTTCCTCCAAAAGATATGCCTGTGTTTTCACCAGAGAAGTCCTTGTCCCCCGACAGCAACGACCTGAAGAATTTCTTTTACTATGCTTGCGGTGAAGATCCGTCTTTRTACTTGGACGGTCCGGATGCTAATAAGAAGGRAATGGGCGGTGGCGGCGTAGCGAAGTCCAAGAAAAAAGGAAAGAAGAAGAATTCAAAGACCTCGTCTGAAGAAGGCGACAAGGCCGATGAGGAGTCGAAAGATCAATTGATAAAACGAGTGATTCCTCTGTTAAACGAAATCGAGGAACGAACAAGAATTTCCTGTCACATTCGTTTCAGTGGCTTTCACCCACCACCGCAATCTCGACAGTTCATGGGTGACCTTGCTTACCTTGAGGTGACTTTACCCGAYGGCGAAGTTGTCAGTATCTCTGCCACGCCCCTAGGTTTCTTTGTCAATCAATGTTCATTGAATAGAGGAGACTACAAATTCGACCCTTCTCCAGCAGAAAAATCTTGTTTTTCTCACGAGCTGTTGGATTGTTTGCTACAATATTCCAAATCATTTTCTGATGCATGGAGCGATGCCCTCGTTGCAGCGAAGAGTCGTGCCGAATTAATGCTAAAAATTAATGAAGATGGGCCATTTCACTCATTCTTTCGCGTTGCAATCCGTGGAGACTTTCCGGGGTACAAGCGACCGTCGGTCGCGGCAGCATCAGAGGGGATCGATGCTCTGGTTCAAACTCCTTCCTGGCTCGTCCCAGTTCCTCGAGTTGAACAAGAGGCGGAAAATTCCTGGAATAGAAATTGCGAACACTCCTATAGTTCTGCAAGGACCGAAGAGGATTTATCGAACTCATTTGGTGTAGACATCCGCAACGGCTCGCTTAGGGACTGGAATGAAGAACTTCAAGTTGCTCGTGAAATGCCAATGGATAACTTACTAGAGAGAATTGAACGCGCTAGGTAAGGAGTGCAGATGATTGTKTCCAATTCTTTGTCGTCGGAATACTACCGCATGTACGAGACTAATCCGAATTTTTTCTATTTTCTCTTGTGTGTTAGAGTGTTAAACAAGGTTTTAACGGATTTTGGAGAAGCGGTACTTTTAGGAGTGAAAGCAATCAGTCAAGGCCAAGTGACAGCAATGAACCCCAACGAACCGTTRCGATCACAAGTGTTTTTGCACAATAATATTTTCTTTTCCCGCGCCGTTGATGCTGGTCTTGAAACATTTAAAGTTGCGAAAGGAGACAAAGCCGCCCGAAARTCGGCCTCTCGGGATCTCCACTGCCTCGGGGCGCTCCACCGTATGGAACGTACTGGTCTCCACACTCTTGCAACTGCTGTGGTTGATTACCTTGGTTCAAGGTTTGTCTGCCAAAGCATCTTGCCGGGTATTTTGAGCGGAGAAAAGACACATACGTTGCTCTATGGTGCTGTTGAGTCAGGAGTCCCACTAGTTTGGGACAAAGAAATRCACGATTTGTTTGAAACAACTCTCGGGAAGGGACTGATGATAGCCACGCGCCCGATGCCAAAACAACCGTTGACAGCAGAACGCCTTGCGGAGATCGAAGATGCAAAGATCGAACCCCTTTCCATCAAATATGGCAAGGATGAAGACGAAAAGAGAGATGAAGATGAAAGTCTCACAATAGATTTGTGCGCCCCACTTGAAGCCAAGGGCATTCGTGGCAGTGATCAACGAAAGTATGTGCTTGATATGACAAGACTAACCCCTCGTGATGCAAATTGGGTACCAAGAGAACAGGGAGGGACTGGGAAGTGGGACCCTGAAGTGGGGGCAAACGGAGGTTCGTCGGATGATGGATTGATCCCAAGTAGCCTCGATGACGAAGARTGGACTCTAGCTGTACTTCGAAACGAGCTTGTATCACATTTTGCCCAGGTCAAAATGGCMAGATATGTCCAGGAGAAAAAGGCATCTGCCGAAGAGGACGAAAAAGCTGCTGCCGAAGGCGAGAAAAAGAACCCAAGCGATGAAAAGGTGGAACAGAACAAGGGCGAAGACAATGACAAGGAAACTGGCAACAACGACAAGAAGGACGAGAAGCCCGCAGAAACCGCTTCGGCAGGGAGAAAGAAAATGTCGGAAGATGATCTTGCTTATTTGAATTCGTTGCGATTCAATGTAAACGTGTTTCTCCCCGATGTTATTACTCTGGAAGGGATCGATGACGGCGCTCTGGAGCAGATCAAGAAAGACGAAGAAATGGTTCGTGAAGCTTCGGTTTATCTCTGGAACGATGTGATTCCCGGTGTGACGAACGAGATCCGGATGGGCACCGTTCATACCGTGCCACACGATGGAAAGAGCCTTACCGAATTTATTCACCAGCGAGGCATCAATTGCCGTTATCTCGGCCGTCTTGCAACGCTCGCACAGGTCGAAGAAGAAAAAGACCGAAAGCAGATCAAGGCCTACAAGGAGAACAAGGTCTCGGAGCTGGCTCGGAGAAAGATGCCCCTGTTCTGGCTCGAGCTACTGGAATGCGAGATGGTTGCCCGCGCTTCCAAGCACGTCCTCGACCGCTACCTGAGCGTCAACAACTATGCCAACATCGGCAGCCTGTCCCAGATCGTGGCATCCTTCCTCTGCGCCCTGGTTTCGGAAGGCGAAGAAACCGCTGCCCAGACGGAGAAGAGAACGGAAAAGGCCGGTCCCGAGGAACCGGACGAGGACGACCTGGCCGGGCTGASCCTCTTCCAAACCGGCGCCTCGGCCTTTCCCCTCCGAAGCCGCCACGAGGTCTGGTCCGACATCGAGGARGAAATCGGCCGCCGGTTCCGGTACGGCCTCTCGATCTTCAACCGRGGAYCGGCGARCCGAAAGGCACCCTTCCTGCCGCTCCTCCGCCGGGTGTGCCAGCGGAACGGGATCCGCCTGGTCGCGCGGTCCTACGAGATCGGCGCAAAGTGCGTCTGCAGCGCCCCGGGGTCCTCCGGGGGATCCTCCCTCGTGGCCTCGCACCCGATCTCGGCGCTCGACGTGGTGGACGTCGTYCCGCTGATGAAGCACGCGGCGGCCCACAACGAGGGCTTTGTGGCSTGCGGCGTGGTTCCCACCACGGGCCTCCCGCCCCTCCACATCTCCCTCCCCGACGCCAGGGCCACCCTGGAGCAGGCCCACCTGTACCACAACAAGCGGCTCCTCTCGAGGGCCCTCGACCTGGCACAGGAGGCGGCGGGCCTGTACCAGAGGGTCTCGGAAACCCCCGCCCACCCGGGCGTGGTCCGGTGCATCGACCTCATCGCGTCGATTCTGTACGATGCCGGAGARCCCGGGCTCGCGGCCCAGAACGCCTCCAAGGCCCTCGGGTACCAGACKCAGATTTCCGGCTTTGACTCCCCCGACGTGATCAACCTGCACTTTGTGATGTTCCAGTTCCTCCTGGCCACGGGCGAGCCGTCGAGGGCCACCAAGCACATCAAGGCGGCGATCTACCTCATGGAGCTGATCGGGGGAAGGAACCACCTGGAGCTCTCGAACGCCTACCACAAGGCGGGAACGGTCTACCACGGGGTGAACGACCTCCGGACGGCCCTCCGGTTCTACCAGSAGGCCACCGCCAAGGACTCGTGCGACCGGCTGCTGGAGGCCATGATCTCCAAGAGCTCCGCCCTCGTGCTGGCGGGCGTGGGCGACTTCAAGCAGGCCTTTGAGCACGAGAAGCGGGCCTTTGGGCTGTTTTCGGTCCTCCTGGGGCCCGGCCACACGCTGACGAAGCAGAGCGACCTGGCCCTGAACAATTTTATGAGGGCCGCCGTGGAGCACGGGAGCAAGATGGTCGACGACCTGAAGAAGAAACGGGAGGAAGAAGCGGCCGAGGCCATTGCCTTTGAGATCGAGGCCGAGGAGGCCGCGGAAGAGGTGAGGCGCAAGAAGAAGAACCAAAAGAAAAAGAAGGGAAAGAAGCACTGAGCCGAGGAAGGAAGGAAGGAGCGGGCGAGTGGGCGGGCGAGCGGGCGACCGGTCCCCCTACGGTGGAATTGTAGAACACTATAGGAAAGAGAGGCGTGTAATCTGGAGAGTCTATTGCTGTAGTATTGTACTGTATTCCACTATTGTTTTTGTCTGTCCCGCATCGTTCCGGCCGTCGTTCTTCCGGGGAGCCGTGGCAGCCCGCGGCATCCATCGGCCCGGCGTTCGATTCTACCGCGGCCCGGCCCACGGCGCGCGGGTGGGAACCACCCCGCCGGGGGGTGCCCCTTGGGGGAGGCCCCCCCGAAAGGTCTCGGTCGGCGGGGCCTCCTCCCCCGACCGGGAGGGCGTCCAGGTGCAGGGAAAGAGGCCGGAAAAGACAAAGTGCTGGACCACCACCCTCTTGTCCAGGACCTCCCCCTTGTAGAGGCGTAGGAGGCCCTTCGCCACCCGGTCCCAGGAGGGCATCGATTGCGAGACGTCGTAGAGCATCGGGGAGGACTCGAAGAAGGGGACGCCCGCCTTGAGCCGTTGGACGTACCGGATGCAGCCCAGGTAGAGGTAGGCGTCGCCGTGCTCCCTCAGRACGGGCCCGTCGTTGATGCAGGACGGGAGGTGGAGCTCCCGCGGGGCGACCGAGGCACCGCAGGCACCCACCAGCTGGCAGGCCCCGAGGTAAAAGGGGAGGCAGTGGTAGTCGTCGAGGCCCCAGACGCCGTGGCTGCCGGCCGGTTCCAGCCGGTACTCGGTCTGCAGGCGGCGCGTGACCCTCAGGTACTGGTCGAAGAGGGACAGGGCGACGGCCCGGAGGGTCCGCCGCGGCGAGGAGGTGTTGTTGTTGGTGGTGGTAGTGCTGTTGGTGTTGGTAGTGCTGTTGGATGTCGTTGCTTCTGTCGTTGCGGATTCGGTCGCTGCTTCTGCTTCGGTTGCTGCTTCTGTTGCTTCCGCCGCTGCCTGGCTCCCGAGGCACCCCGCCTTGGAGAGGACCAGCAGCAGGACCAGAAAGGAGGACTCGTGGCCCGTCCCGTAGTCCAGCCGGACCGGGTGCCCGAAGGAGCCCAGCAGGTAGGGCTTCACCTGGCGGACCAGAAGGTCCGTCTCGTCTCGGTGCTTCCCGCCGCCTCCTCCCTTGRCCGGCCTCCCCGCTGCGGCGTCCCTCCCCCTGGCGCGGGCCTCCTCCGCCGAGGGGCGGTCCCCGGTCCGCAGGATCGCCCCCAGGATCGCCCCCGACCGCTCCTCGAGGCGGCCGTGCCAGCCGCGAAAGGAGGGGTTCCCGAAGCGCAGGCCTCCCGGGGGGGCGGCCAGGGGGGGGATCTCGTCCACCCAGCCGGCCGCCTCCTCCAGCGCCCCGTGCAGGCAGGCCATCGCCGGGGGCAGGCCCGCGAGGGGGTCCGAAGGGCCGGAGGGGGGGGAGGCGCAGGCCGCGCCCAGGGCCTCGGCGAACCGCAGGAGCTCGGCCCGGGTGGGGGAGGCCCGGAAGGCCTCCATGTCGGACTCGTCGAAGATGCACCGCCTGGGCAGGCCGGGTTCGGTGGCGTCGCTTCCCATTGTGGCGTTGGGCTGTGCTGTGTTGTGGGCAGTCGTTGCAGCCTGCGATGGGGCGGCAGGCGGAGAAGAATCGCTTGGGATGGGCTCTTGTCAAATAGAAGTACCTGTGCTGTAGTACGAGTGAGGATTCGATTGAAAACACAAAAAAACGGAACCGGAGCTTGTCTCCGCTTCTTGTTTCTCGTACCGCATCGTTCTGTGCCGTACGGTATGTAGGATGGTACAGTACGTACCATATTCTCATACAGTACTGTACCGGGCAATCATATTCATAGTATCGGTATTGTGATCACGAATCAGTACGAACATTAACGCTTTCCGTACCGTAAAGTACGGTACTGTACGGTACGTCGCAGTCGTACCTGGTGATGCTAGTATGGTGTCACTCGTACACGTACGTCGTACGGACTGTAGGGGTCGTTGTGTCTAGAAAGAAGCGACGGAATCTCAAAATCCAAAATCTAAAATCTCTCATAGAATCAAAAGAGGTTCATAGTTCATGTACGATAAGTACGTACGTAGGATACGCAACGTATGGTGCGTAGGGGGTACGGAAAAGGAAAAGAAAGCCAATACTCTACAGGAATCACAAGTATTGTACGTACTCGTACTGTAGTAAATAATGTTCCAGTGATGCTAGCAAAACGTACTGTACGTACTACAACTGCTTTTTGAAAGAATCCGAACGCCAAGGCCGAGGCCACCGTGTTGGAGGGGGGTTGGTTTTCGGAACAAAGCGAGCTGCCGATCGTTCTGTTTGGGTGGGTCCGGAGAAACAAGTTTGGCGACCCGTGGATCCGGGGACCACCGAGCGGGAGGCACCGACGAAAGGCGTTGGCTGTTTCCGTGCGCCTGCCTCGTCCGGTGCGGTGCGGTGCGGTGCGATGCGGTGTGGGCCGTGCCGCCCCGCGCCGCCGATCGGTCCTCAGTCGTAGTGCTTCCGGCGGTACTTGAAGTACTCCCGCCTCGCACCGACGCTGACCAGCCGTTTCTCCGGCAGGATGCACGCGGTCAGCCTCCCGCCGTACACGCACCCCGTGTCCAGGCCGATGGCGTGCTCGTACTGCTGGAGGCCCCGGTCCGCGTCGTGGCCGAACAAGACCGTCTGGGGGCCGTCCCACAACCTGGCCCACGGCCAGTTGTTGAAAAACTTCGAGGTGACGGTCCCGTCCGGGAGGATGCTCCTCATGTTCATCATCAGCCGCGGGTTTTGCTTGGCGAGGCGGATCCCGGACACAAAGCCCGCGTGGACGAACAGGGCGCCCAGGTCCGGGCTCGAGATGTACCACGGCAGACTGTACATCCACTTCATGTCGGCCTTGGTCAGGCAGTTGGCAATGTGGAAGTGCTCCGAACCGACCACGGGCGGATCCACGCCCGACATGATCGCCTGGTGCCACCGGACGACCTCAAAGTCGTGGTTCCCGCGGACCCCGATCGCACCGATCTCCCTCGCCATCTGGACGACCGCCATGCTGTCCGGTCCCTTGCTGACCAGGTCGCCCAGAA
The DNA here is from genome assembly GCA_900660405.1 of Pseudo-nitzschia multistriata. Classification (NCBI taxonomy): domain Eukaryota; phylum Bacillariophyta; class Bacillariophyceae; order Bacillariales; family Bacillariaceae; genus Pseudo-nitzschia; species Pseudo-nitzschia multistriata. The sequence continues at coordinate 160,461 of CAACVS010000148.1, forward strand.
AGACCACCAGGTCGCCCGGGCGGTAGTCGCACTCCCGGAGGAGGTCCTGGAGCTCGTCGATGCACCCGTGGACGTCCCCGATGGCGATCACCCGGGGGTGCCGCTGCTTGGCCTTCTCGACGACGGCGTCCACCATGCGCAGCCCAAGGCTTCCCTTGTACGGGGCTCCGTCGGCGTTGTCTCCCGCGTAGTTCCAAAAGACCCCGTCGTTTCCGCCCCCCAGGAAAATGTCGTCGCTGGAGTAGACCGGGCTGCCCGGCATGCCAAAGGGGACGTCCCGCCGATCCTCGTTCTGGAAGCCCTGGACCTCGTAGTTCAGGTCGCTCAGCAGCGAGTCGATGGTGGACTCGAGGTTCGGCTTGGCCCCCCCACCCCGCTCCGGCGGCGGCGGGCCCGTCTCGTCCAGGGGGCCGTCCCCGTCGTCGTCCTCGAAGAGAAACTCCTCGACGATCCGGTTTCGAAAGTCCTCGGGCCAGGCCCCCTCCTGTTTCGCGGCGGCCGCCATGGCGAGCTGCATGTCGCCGTCGTCCATGGCCTGCGCCAGGGACGAGTTGATCTCGTTGCACTTCTTCTTGACCTCCGCGAACCCCATCGACTCGTGGTGATCGATCGTCAGGACAAACTCGGCGGAAACCGTAGTGGTCCCGTCGCCGGGGTCGGAAAGCTTGAGCTTCTCAAAGGCCACGSCAAAGCCCGTGCACCGCGACGAGGTCGAGATGCTCCGGGCCAGGACCCGCTCGAGGACCGACGTCGCGGTCTGGGCGTCCCCGCTGGCCTCCTCGAGCTCCTCCCGGGAGACACCGATGGAGAAGACCAGCTCGCCGCTCGGCCCCGCGTGGGAGTCTTCTTCTCGGTCCTTCTCGTCCCCCAGCGAAGACGCCCGGCTAAAGGCTTCCTTCATCGATCCAACCATCCGGTTCCTCAGGGCGTCCTTCATGGTGCTCTCGGTCGAGTTGGAGGACAGACCCAATCCGTCGATCCCGGTCGAGTTCTCGGCCCGGAGGCTCGGGCCGGCTTCGGCCCCGGGGGCGTCGGTGCGAGCGACGCTCTGGTTGTCGTTCTCGTGCTTGTTCGCAAGGGCCCTCAGGTCTTTCGGGCACACGTTCCACTTGAGCGTGGAGTTTACAAAAAACTCGCAGTACAATCCCTGCTCTTCCCTGGACAGCTTGCCGACGCTCGGGCCGTAGTACATCGGCCCAAAGTCCCTGGAATTGGTGGTGATCGCGTCCTTCCAGCCCACGTCGTTSCCGTGCCGATAGGCGAGCTCGACGTACCGCTGGGGGGGATCGGCGTTGATCGGAACCCCCCCGACCAGCATTTCCATTCCCCTGCGCTGCAGCTTTCGCTTCTTTCGGGTCGATTTGTTGCTGCTACTCTTGCTGTTGGCAGCGCCGTTCGCCGTGGTGGAATCAAAGCGTTTTGGTTTCGCACCGTTGCGGCGTATTTTGATTTTATTAAGCGAGGAAGTAAGCTGATCGGATTGTTCCGCCGAAAAGGGGAGTTCTTCGTCGTCCCTCTGCCGGGACGAATCCCCGCTTTCGCCAGCGCCGTTGGGATCGTCGTCGTCGTCGTCGTCGTCGTCGTCGCTCATCGACTGAACGGACCTGTAAAACAGGTCGCTGACCGGCAGGACACCGTCCAGGGCCGGCGCCGAAGACGCAGTGGTGCTGCCGTCTTTGTTGCTGCCGGGGGTCTTGGGAGTGGGCGCCTTGCGACCACCCGAAGCGGACATGTCCGACGGAAACAAATCAGCGATGGAGGGCAGCAGGTCTTTTTTGGCGTTCGGGTTTTGGTCCGCGTTTGTGGCAGAGACGGGTTGTCTTTCGTTTCGATCGCTGCCCTTCTTGGTTCTGAGATCCATGCCCTTCCCCTCGTTCTTTGGTTTGGTGGGTGGTTCCGACGCCGCGGATGCCGGCGTTCCTCCTGCTAGAAAGTCCTCCCAGGACGACAAGCCCTGGGACACCTTATCGTCCTCCGCCCGCGCTGCCCTCGTCCCCTGGCTTTTGGGTTTTGCATCGATCGGTGGAGGCAGCAGCGAAGAGATGGGAATGTTGCTGTTGATGTTGCCGTTTGTGCTTCTTTCTTTTATTATAGTAGCTGAGCTATTGCTATCGCTGTTTTTGTTGTTCTGGTTTTTGCTGCTGTTTCTGTTTCTGTTTCTTCGGTTGTTTTTGGACGCCGACCCGGGCCGATTTCGTTGCGGTTTGGCGCTTTTACTCCGATGGTTGGTGTTTCCGGTTGGCAGCGTCGCAAACAAGTCCTGGATCCCCTCCTCTATGTTGTTGTTGCGGTTTTTGCCTTCGTCGCCTTCCCCGCCACCACCGGAAGCCGATTCCTTTCTCAATGAACCGGAAAAGTACAGAGCCGACGCGGACCGCTGTACCAAGGACACCGGACCAAACCCGTTGCTCCTCGTTACAGCATTGGACGTCGCCAGCACCAGGAGGATCGCGGAAGCGGTCCGAAGGGCAGACGTGGGGTTCCTGGTTCGTGGGCTTTCGCTGTGGCAGGCATTTCTGCCCATCCGGTTGCGCCGCCGCTTTTTCGAGGAGAACGAAAGTGAGAAGTCCTCCATCGTGTTGTTTTGTTCGTGATTTTGATGATGGGGATTGGCCAGCACACAAACGAATACCGGCACTGACTGCCTATCTGCTATTCCAGCGACGGATGAGCCGGATTTGCTGGATGCGATGGGGTATGCGATGCGTACTTGGTTTGTTGTTGCGATTGGCTTCCTTTTCTAGCTCATTCGGGAGTACAGGCACAAAGCAAAGTCAAAATGGTGTTCGGAGTGTCATGCGTGCAAGCGTCTATGCTTCTCTCTCTTCTGGGTTGTCTGGCAGAGGCGTGGTCGACGGCAAAGATACTGATGCTCGTGATGCATAGATGAGAGATGAGACGGTTCGTGTGAGTACGATACATTACGTATGGCTATGATGAGTACTCGTATCGTTCTATTACTAGAAGTGAAGAACTACTAGTAGTAATTTCGTACCTGTACTTCGTACGATTGGGTGCTCGTAGCGTAGCTTGCGAGAAGATCGCAGGTGCTAGAATACACGGTCGAAGGTCTGTTCCTGAAAGTTTTCAGTGATGTGGGATGTGAGTGTCTGTTCAGCACGGAACGAGTTTCATACGGTACGATACGTACTCGTAGTGTTTGGTTGAACAGGTGGCGCGGAATAAGAACAAGAATTATTCGTGCGAAACGGTACAAGTACGGTTATTTCTACATGGCGGTACAAGTGTACCGGTAACGGAGGTATGGTACGTGTAGCGCACGAACTGCATTTCATCCGGGGGCCACGCCACTATGTTCACACAAAGGCAAGATAAAGACAACAGACAAGAGACGGAAAGGACAGGACCGGAACGAAGGTATGTACGATAATGTACATAATATACGCTTCTACGAGTATATCTCGTACGCACTTTAAGAAACAAGAAAGGACTGGACGGGAGTGTATGGGGGGTATTTCTTTTATTGAGCCTGTTGGAATAAGGAAGTGACTTGCACGTACGTACAGTACTGTACTCGTACCGTATGTTCGTCTACTAGCACATGCGCTGAAATGATTTCGAGGTACTGTACTACGGTACATTACGGTACCGGTTCGCACACTGAGATTTTACATAAGATACTACCGGCCGGTACTATCGGTACTCCTAGCCTACAGACCCGAAGTACCATAGGCAGCCCGTAGGGACCTCTCAAAAGAATACGTTCTGTTCTTGTTGAACTCACTTTTTCGGACCGAGTTTCGAGTTCTGGATTTGAGAAAACAAAAATCCATCATCCTCGTCCTATTCCCCGTCCAGGTAGTGGCCGAAACACTACGAAAATATTCAATCTGAGTTCAGGGTGTGGGAGAGAAGAGAAGATCCCAAGAGACACATCATGTCAACCGAGAATGACACAGAAGAAGACACGCATCTCGCATGGACGAAGAAACAAGGCCATGTGCTGTCGGGTGGTGGCAAAGCCGAAAGCTTTTATACGGCAGAACGTGGATTTCCATTCCTGGAGACAGATCTTCCACACTATCACCTTCTGAAAGGGGACACGCACGCTGTATTTAAACCCAACCTAAAAAGTGCGAAACTCCCTGTTGCTGGAGCGTGGAATCGTCCTTTGTTCAGCGGGGGCTGGAAGTATTCTTCCGACAAGGAAGAACGGGTTTACAACATACAAACAAACAATCTTTTCATCGACTTTCGGGTTCCCAGGTCCAGAGAGACGGTTTTTCGCACGTCAACGGCCACTTCTCTGGACGACTTGGGTCCCCGAGAGCTCCGCCTCTATGCTCGACAACATATTTTTGCTGGCTTCACGGTTCTTGACCACGAAAAAGATAGACCCGTTGCAACTCGCCACCATTTCATCGACTGGAATTTCGTCGGTGTTTCGCGAACGCGTCCGAACAAGTGGTGGATCGAAGCCAACGAGGACACTTCTTCCTGGAAGGAATTCTCGTACGCTACGGACAACAACGGGCAGCATTATTATTTTGAGCAATGGGATCGACTTCCGAACGGGAATCCAGCGCCTCGTTTGGCGCTAAGAGTTTCTCCCTCTGAGAAACGAAAATCGTCCACCGAACAATCGGAAGGATCGTTGTGCAAACAACAAGATGGGGTGTTTGTTCTCGTGGGAGACCACTTTAACTATGTCATGGGTCGAAAGCTTTCTGGAGAGAAGCGCCCCTACGAAGTAGCAAGCCTAGTCGATCTCGTAGATGATGCCGTTGCAAGCGGAGATCTAGCAACGGCGCGGTCGCATCTCGGTATTGAAGGTGGGCACGGCACGGTTTCTAGTGGGTGGAAACTCGATTGTACTATCCCGCATTGGAACGGGGGGAAAACCTTAGAATCCGTTGGGGGTGGCCATTTGGAAGTTGTAGGGACCGACCTGACCTCGTGCAGTGTCGTTTTCAAAGGGCTGAGTTGGAGCATTTATGATTGCTCGTTTGAGAACATTGATGAGTTGAAACAGTTTTTGAATGGAATTCAACACCATAATAATCAGTTACGGATGACCAGACCCTAAACAAAGACCATCATGGACAAGATGAAGTTCATGATCTTTAAAAATGTATTGAGTCCACCAGCCAATAGAATTCTTTCGCAGTGCACACCTAGAAGGCTCCAGACCGGTTTGAGATTTGTTCTTCGGATCTAATCCACAAGAGCATTTGAGCTCCTACTACCGCTTCGACTGCCAACATCTATCGCAACACCAAGTACTTTTTTTTACGTCTAAATAAACACCAGATGGCATCCGACAAGATTTGCAACTAGCCTTTCACACATRCTTTAAGAAAAGAAACGATGGCACAAATGGAACCAAGCGGCGTCACTTTCATGGGCTCCTCCTGATCCTCCTCAACGAAGCTGCCAAACCACATCAATTTTCTTTTATCTGGGCACTAGTGTAGTATGCTACGCGCCAGGATACAATAGCACGGTCAGCACAATGCGGAATATGCTAGTCCCACTCCTGTTTGCGGTGTACCTGCATGCAGACAGTCTTTTGTGTTAAGCAAGTATGCGAAAGCTGAATGAAATAGAAAAACCGGCGGTGCTACTAGAACAACATGGACAGCAAAAAGTGCGATAGCGATTAAACTTCTACCAACAACACAACAAACAAACAACGGACAATGGGAGCTTGTAAAAAAACATCAAATTTTCCAGACAGACTTTCATTTATTGTTCCATTCAGTGTGACTACCTGACTCTACAGTTTATCGATTTTTCTCGAAGCGCCATCTCGTCCCCGACTTTCGTAATCTCTTGCTTTTGCGTTTCGATTTCTTCTTCCTACTTTTTACCATCTCCCGTATCCAATTTGGCTTGCTCCTCTGCACTACGGCGGATCATCTCCAATTCGTGCTCCAATGCCATAGGCACAAGGTGACATGATTATTGTTTTCCACAAGTAACTCTGAAAGCACCAATAACAAAAAGAACCGCCCATCCGGAATCCAGACAAGTTGTAGAGGAAGGCGAAGGAGAAGATACGAAGTGGTTCATAACAGACGAAGAATGCATCAAAGAAGAAAAAATAGATCGTCCTCCTCCTCAAGATGCAATGGAATTCGCCGGGATAATACCGTAACCAGCAGCTTTCGCCTCCTTGCCTTTTTCATCTTCAAATCAATACATTTCTGCTAGTCCTCGAGCTTCTTTTCGTGCTTCGCATTTCAGTTTCCCATTTCTTTGGAACTACTACCATTATTTTATCTCATCTCTCTATCCCCTCGGTCCCTGTTTGCGCCAGAAGCACCAACAAGGGCAACGCTGTGATCTTAGTGCGTCGAAATTGTCTTGAAGCGCCTTCTTATCATCCTCGTGGTTCTTTTCTCCTTTTCCTTTTCCCTTTCCTTTTCCTTTTCCCTTTCCTTTTCCCATTCTTCCATATCCAATTTGTGCTCTGCCGCTATGTGGCGTATTGATTGCCGTTTTTGAAGAAGGATTTCTCTGTCTGGACCCCAAACAGTTGTCCAACATGCTTTTCCATCATTGTCAAAGATGTGAGTGAGGCCTGCATAATCGTGGTTTACCTGTTCGAAAAAACTTTCAAGCTGTCGAAGGATCCCTTGCTCATTTCTGTTTGTCCACAACATGCATTTTCAAACATTTTCTCGTAGTTCTTTTCGCTATCCATATCAAATGCCCAAACCACATATCCATATCAAATGCCCAAACCACAATGCACGTGTCCGACTTGTGAATGGGTGGTCCACTATTGATGTCATACCTACCCAAAAAGAAAAGCCGTTCGTGGAAGGCCGCCTTGATATCTTGTACGGCAACATCGATTGCCTCTCTGCCCTCACTGCCCTTTGCACTTCCAAGGTCTCTGAGTAGCTGCTGGTCTGCGCGATTGCGAATAAAGGTGCAGATATCATCATCAGTGTCACGCTTGGAACTAATAAATTGTACCTAACCATTTTGGTAGTGGGGAGAACCATTTAACTTTTCTGATGTAAGCTGATTGACGACTTCACTTGCATACCATCTTTCCAGTTCCGTCACTCTTTTCTTGTGGATTTGCTCTACAACCTGTGCTTTGGTGCAGGGTTGGTGTTTGAAAAGGAGCCGATGTATCTCCTTGTTTTCATTATTGTTGAGAATGGAAAGAACAGTTGGTGTCTTAAGAGTCCCAGTTTGGCATTGAACACAACATATTTCCATTCTCTGATGTTTTCTTTCCCATTAAAATGGGGATAAAGTCAAGAGCATGCTTGCCAGGATTGATTGCTGCAAAATGGAGAGGGAGCATGCTAAGGACATTGTCACAACTTGCTATGACATGTGGACATTTACTCGCAACAAGTTGAATCATGTCTTTGGTTGCATTAATATTTGCAGAGAGAATATGCAGTGGAGAAAGTTGAAACTCATCGATCTTGCTTGCGTGTCCAACATTTTCCTCCAATGAAGCTGAAATACCTTCTTGCATGTTTGCGCTATAACATGTTTCGTGCAATGGCAGGTCTTTGAAACGTCTCTTTAGCAAGTCAAAAGTTGTTTGAACTGTGGAACCTTCCATTTGATCTGTGGTTCCTTGTGAGACCAATGCAGTGTGAAGTTTTTGACATCCTTTGACAACCAAAYGATCAACATCGTCTATTCCATCACCAGGGAATGTTAAAATGAGAAGTTGAGTGCATCCTTCCAATGCACCATAACCAATGCTTGTCAAACCCTCTGGGAGGTGGATGGATGTCAGTGATAAGCATCCTTCAAATGCACCATGACCAATGCTTGTCAAACCCTCTGGGAGTTGGATGGATGATAGTAATGATGAGGACTTGAAAGCGTTTGCGGCAATCTCATCCATTGTGGGATCGACCACCACATGTTTGATGACATCAAGCTTTGGAAGGTTTGTCCCTTGTAGACAAAGGCATTGTCACCAATTATCTTAGTTCTGTTCTTCTCTCCAAGGTTTTCTTCATCTTTGGAATTACTAGTGCCTGGCGTGTCACATGAATGAAAATGTTTGGCTATTTCCACGTCTTTCTCCATACAATCGTTGACAGTCATGATGGTGGCAGGGAGAAACAGATTCCGGCTGCTTGTTTCTCTGGTGGTGGTTGTTGTGTTCTTGTTAACTGTTGGCGATGTTCTTGGGTTTTTTTTTTGCTGACCTATCTGTCGTTCTTGTTGTTGCAATCAAACCGGATGCACTGGTGGTATTATGACAGTATCCATGTTCTTCCCTCTTGTTTCTCTTTTTGTTTCATTTGTCTCTTCCTCCACTTGATGCAATGCTTCTTTGCAGTGAGATGCAATGCAAAATTTTTCATTTCGTTTCAAACTACAAGTAAAGCCTGGTTTATGAGTGCAGCAGCAATTCAGTTCCAACTTTATTCTCCTCTTGTTGTTCCCAATTTGTCGCTTGCTTCTGTTGTGATTTCTTTTTAATGAGAAAGATACAAAACAGCGTTACTCTGTGTGTGGGTGAAAAAACATTGGCAAAGCTACGTAGTGCACGCAGCAACTGTTGCTTTTCACAGCACTGTTCTGTGGTATGTGTGCAGATTTGTATTGGAGTCTGCAGAGAGAGGTTCAAGAATTCAACTCGTGAAAGAAAGAGAGAAATTCATTCTTGGGGGTCGGTACGAACAAGTTGGACTTTATCATTGATGGTTTTTCATGCGGTACAGTAAGATGGAACATTTTTTCGGCTTCATTCAAACTATCCAACATCTCAACCGTCTCAACGTGTGGTATCATCTTCGGTAACAGTAACTTCCGGATGGTGCATCAACTTCAATTTCAGTTCATCCATTGCGATTAGGTACCATTGTCGATTTCCAGGAGAGATTTACTGTATGAAAGGAAAAGGAGTCTATTGGCTGCTATTTTTCCCACGTCAATACAAGATACCACGGTAAAATATCGCAACATAATGATTATTGTCTTCATCGTCGATACTTCACCATCGATGGGGAAAACTCTCGTCGATGGTTCCAGCGATCGTGTTAACGGAAATGTCAATAGCATGTCGAGATTAGATCTCGCAAAAATGGCCGTGGAAGAGCTGACTCGACGTCTAAAAAAACGGGTACACGAACATAATTCCCACCTGCAACAATTGCCTCCGAAACTCCAGGAGTCTTTTCGAAACATCGGCCTGGGATTCACTCAGAAGGATGATTATTTACTCCTTTCGACTGCAGCACAACACACAACGAAGCCTGGCGTAGCAATTTGCGGAGCGGGGGGCAGATTGTTAGTGGGATTCGGTGCCGATCATTACGCAGGAAATAATAATCTGATGGCAGGAGACAACGCCCATGGCTCTGGCGGCAACAGCGGGAACTCAGCAGTTSACCCACCAGCGGCATCGACGTTGCAGCATCAGCATCACAATGGAATCGATAGCTTTCAGAGAGAGCTAAAGCGACTAAAAGCGACAGAATGGACACCATCACCAGCGGGATCCAATCAAAGACCAAAAAAATTTCCGGAGGACGGAGGTGGGGCAATAGGGCTAAACGCGGCTTTGTCGGCAGGCCTACAAATGATGTCTAGATATCGCTTAAAATTCAAAGCTACCGAAAATTTTGGCATGGGAAGGTTGCCTTCTTCAGCAATATTGAATCCTGCGGTAGGCGGAGCATCTACGCACGCGTTGCAACCAGCGTGCTTGATCATGATAACGGACGGCGCGTGTTTACGGGCGTCGCCATCAGAAGGTGGAGGCACCCTCAAAGTTAATTCGTCGACACTACTACGAGATTTTTATCAAGAACCCTTCCGATGGGATCAGCGCATATTTTGCTTAGGAGTGGGAGGCAGAGAATCCACTTCACCTACTCAGTCTATACATCCCCATCTGCGAGCTCTATGTGAGGTGACCGGTGGAAGCTGCATGATGTTGCGGTCGTCGACGTCAGGAAGTGGTTCAGTTTCCAATGTTTCTGATTTGTTGGTCAACCTCATAGCTCCTAAACTTCCAAAACAATTGCCAGTGCCGGACCCCGTCTCGTTAMTACCCCACACACAGGAACATCCGAAGCAGAATACATTGAACACGTTCGATGGTGGTAAATTTGTAAACGGCGGCCCAGTGGTGACTTTTCAATCATTAGAACCAGATGTAAATACAGGGAAAGCAGGAACCAAACACAAAGCTGGGATTTTTTACGTACCAATAAGCCACGGCGACACATCAATGTCGTCGGTACCAGTGTCTGGGCGTTCATTCGGGGACGATATTCCTATGTTTCAACAACCAGTTTGGTGCATCCCAGAATCCTTTTTTCCCACCAAAAAGCTGGACACATTACCACCCCGACCAGCTCAACCATCCTTATTGTTTTCGAGATTTCCATCGCGACTTGGATCCAAATGCTTCGAACCGTCTTCTGTAATGAAAGCATTGACCCGGCTTGATCAGCTCGTTGTGGCAAATCTCAAGTATCTATCACCTTCTGGAAACTTCGCCAATCATCAGGCACGATTCTTAAAGCGGGATGTTTATATTTGTGAATGGATTTCACTGGAGGGGAAAGGCGCCCACGGGCCCACCCACTCCAATAATTTGGAGCACTATCCAGTCCTTGTGGCAGGAGCAGGGAGACCCACTCTCAGTGATGGGGAGGGAAACTTTTTATCTATCGGAATCTTGCACGTGCCGTCTCGAATACAAATGATGGGTTCTTCTTCTTCCACAGCCCAATTTTCAACACTCACTCTCCTGCCACCAGAGCCTCATATTTTACTTCCCCTGCTTGTTAGGGCTGCAGAGGCGGAACACCGTGCCCTGAAAAAGAATGTTTTGATGAATGAAAATAATAAAGAGTCTGCACCGAGCGGTTTAGTACAAAAACAAGCTACCGCAGTATCTCGAACAGTTCATCTGGACGAAAATTGGAGAAACGAATTCAGAGCCTATCTCTTTCGATTGCCACCTTACTATCAAAATGCACTGAAACGAAGCCTTCGAAATGTYTTGCCTTTCAGTGCGCACTCACTCTTGAATAATGATTCCAATGAAGGGGTACTCGTGTCACAGTGTTTTTCTAAAATCTGTTTGCAAAAAATCCGAAATGCAGAGCAAATGGCCAAAGTCACTAATGAGAGACTAGAGCGTCAAGAGGTGGAGCTCCGAAGAAGAGGAGTGTCCACCTTTGACGTACCAAGCCGCACCGATCACCATTTACAACAACAACATCAACAACAACAACAATCGTCCAGAGGAAATATAGCAATAGAGAGTCCAAAAAATGTCATACCAACGATCAAATATGGTCGGTATGACCCTAGATGTCCTGTAGAAAGTTATCTTGCAGCGTTGCGACAAATGCCAGCTCCCTGGAGAATACCATCAGCAACGAATTCTACAACGTCTTCAACCGTAAGAGATGGTGAGATTGCTGCTGAGACTAATAAATTGAGTGAGAACGCGATGGATGCGCTTGGTGATTTACCTAGTAGCTGTCTCATGGCATATTATGAATCAAGAAGGAGATGGATTTTTGGTGGGTCTGGAGTGTCGGTGCGAGGGCTGCATGTTGAAGGCGTGAACAACGACGGTAGCAATGCACAGCGCTGTTTGGCGAGACAAGATAAGTCCAAGGAATCCTTGCTTTCATTTGCAGGAGTTGGTGTGTCTGAATTGAATGCAACAACTACATCCAAAATGGGGGATTATAGAGAACGACTATTGTGGTCACGCGCACCGGTTGTCGGTTATGGTTCAAACGATGCAACCGGGGTGTCAGCTACCACTTCACAAAATGGTGCTCCTGTTTGGTCYGTCGATGACGATGCGATGCCAATTGCATTTTTCGACGAGAGGACAGGAAGTTTCGTTGACTCCGTTCAAAATCGTATACGGTCGAGACTATTCGTCAATTTCGGAAATCGTAAGACAAGAAATAAGAAAGAATACTGTGGACTAAGGCGTTTCGATTTCTAACGTATCTCCATGTTTGTTCTTCGTTTCCTTAGCATACAAGGACAAACGGGCAAATTCTTTAATTCCTGAACAATTTCTTAGCCAACGGCCTAAAAAAGGGGTTGAAGAAGACCATCCTGGAGGACCTTTGACCCCTCCCACTTCGCCTCCACATGACACATTTTCTGAGTCAGAGGGTGAAGGGGAAGCTGTGTTCGCCGGAAAGCCCATCTCGAAAAGCAGTCCACGGAAATCTGCTTCGAGGAGTGAAGAGATATATGATGATAAACCACAAACGAAAAGGCAGAAAATTTCCTCGGAAAAGCTGCCAGGGAAACAAACTGATACCAGATCAGCGGGGATACCTCAGGTACGTACGAAAACTGATAGGACTAAGGATGAAAAACAAACCACAGCGCCTCCGCATCCACCTCCTCCCCCCCCTCCCCCTCGTCGTCAATCTTCGGCCAATCCACCGCCGCCGCCACCTAAAGGACCTCCGTCGAAGAAAGTCCCTCGACCACCTCCTCCGCCACCGCCATCTGGGACTTCGAATTTGAAACGACCGCCTCCTCCTCCAAATCAAGGGATATCTAGTTTGCCGAAACCTCCTCCACCAACAAAATCAGCAGCACCGCCACCTCCAGCCAAGCCATCACAACAGACGAGGCGCCCCCCTCCCGCACAAGAAACTAGCCTGGATTTGCAAACACCTGATGTCAAACCAAATGTAAACTTACCGCCTGGTTGGATGTGTGTTTGGTCCAAGAGTCAAAAACGTTGGTACTTCTTTAATACTCAAACTAACAAGAGTGTGTGGCAGTGGCCTCCACCTTAAATAGCAGACATACATGATATGGGCTCACAAGAATCCTAATTTCAAGGCTGAACTAAACTAGATACAGCTAAGTTTAGTCACTAATAGTCTTTCAAAATTATCAAAGTTTCATCGAGTTGAATCGCTGCGTTGTCCAATCGTTCCAAGCCTTGCCAGAATCTAGCTTTCATTAGTTTGTCTGCTTCGTTGTCGTTTTCATCCGTAGCGTCGGCTTCTTTTTCCCGTTCAATCCAATTACTTCCAACTTCTACTTCGTGTTGTCGCCTTAATCGCATATTGCATAACGCTTTGCAGACATTATCTGCTGCAGTACGAGTACACCGATGCCGAGAATAACCCCACAAATAAATCATGCTGGAAACATTGTGCTGTTTGCCCTGATTGATATTGAAAAGGTCAATGTAATTATCTCTGTACAAGCAATAGAGTAATTCTAGGGTATCCTTGGCCGGATTCATCGATGCTGCAGCAATCTTAATCCAAAAAAGGAAAATTTGAAAATAGTTAGGACTAGACCCTCACAGCAATTAAGCATTCACAAAAACGATATCGCGACTTACTTGATCTGACTCCATATATCCATTTGATCTCAGAATAGAACAGATTCGAGCAGCTATTTCACCATGTGTATCCCAAACAATCTTGAGGGTCGTTGCAATAAAAAGGGGAGGGAGACGGAGAGTCAGCAGTGAATACATATTAATGATGTAAATGCTGATAAACCGCAACTTTGAACTTACTTGATGCACAATGCGATCTCTTAAGTATTCCACTAATCTTCGAGTCTGTATTTGAAACTTGCACTGCCCAGGTTGCCCCGGAGCCACTTCAACTTGTTCTACTACAACTGGGTTGGATTCCTGTGTCAACTCTACCAAGGCCTTATAAATATTGTCAATTACACCCCCCTCCTTTTTCTCGAGATTCTGGACAATCGTTTTAGGCAGAAAACGCGGAATCTTCTCGACTGTGAAGTTGTGGATAGACTCGAAGTCTATTGCTCCTATGGAAGAATTTCCATGAGAGTTGTTAGCGTTGTTGCTACTTGACTTCAAGTTTGTATTGCCAAATCGATTGTGAGCAGCCAATTTAAGAGCTGCGGAGACAATGGATCCAGACGACTGAATTTTGTGGTTGTACCTTTCGGCTACCAGCCAACCCAGTCTTACTGCCCGCATCTGTTCGTGAAACATATCCGTGTTGATCCTCCAAATGGCCTTTGAGGGCAAATTTTTGTAAGGACCTGTACGGAGTAATGAGACAACCGTAGGATCTTCGTCGTGGTCAAAACCATCATCGTTGGAATTTGCTGTCACTACTGGTCTTTCAAATTCAGTTTCGCCTTCGTCGTCGTCCTCTTTCATTTCTTTCACCTTGGATACCTCTTCTATATACCCGTTCCGTGCCAGTCGGAGAAAGCTTTCCAACACCGCTTGGCGACTAGTGTAACGATGATCCGATCTACTCGAAGACGTCTCTCCTTTGTCATCTTCCTGCTGCTTCTGAATTTGCTCGACAGTAAGAGTAATTGCTTGAACTGTTCTGACTCGACCCTGTACAAGCATTTCTTCTACCAATATGGCTGCAGTCTCGTCTTGTTGTTTCTTAATGTACTCAACAAATTGAGGATAGCGGGGAAAGATTCGTGCTCTATCAATGTCTATTTCGTACAAGTACGTTGACTTGTGTCTGGTAACAGCATGTTTGCTTTTCTTGCTAGTAGTGAAGGATCTGGTACGTTTCTTTACGTTTACAATCGAATGCTGGATCAGGGTTAGAAGTGATGCCCTCACAGATGCAGGGGAGGGAGGATCTCCGTTACTGTTCATTGTGTTGATCGTGGATGACCTCATCTTGGCCAACCGCATAATCTTCTGGCGTTCATTAGACCGTTCTCCACTGATGTAGGCCTTGGTTTCGATCAATGCTATTATTTGTGCCAAGGTCGAACCTCCACTCCTCGACATTAAAGCATCTGCCACCAGCTGAACTGTCGGTCCAAAGAAATCTCGAACGCAATTTGAGGCCAACGTAACGGAAGGATCGTGAGGTATCGACGACAGGGGAGACGTCGATACAAACCTCGCAAACTGATTGTTGATGTTATTACTATTCGTCATCGTGTACGCTGCATTTATCGGAGCATCCCATACATCTGAAGAGATGGGTTTGTGTCGAAAAAACTAGCTATGCTATTTCCTTCTCGTGCCTAATGAGTTCGTACGTATGAGTACTGTACTATTCGTACCTGTCCGTTGTTTGAAAGAAGGAAACAGAAACCATCATGAAATCATCAACAATCGCAAGATGCGAAACGCTCTTGGTAATTGGTAATTCTCAAAATATCAAAAGATTTGTGGTCGTTGTTTGATGCCTTTCTACGTGACCCAATTGTACAAACGGGACTGATTCCCAACGAGCCTGCAAGGAAAATCCGTTATGAATACGTTTGAAGAACGCGTACATTTCGTACGGTGTGAGGATTTTTAAATTGTTGGAACTAGTCCTCTCTCAACTTTTTGAACGAAAACATTTATCCCCAACAAAAAGAACGTAGTACTGTAGTCTTTTCGATGTCAAGCTATCAATGCCATAAAATAATAGTAAATCTGAACTCTTCTTTCTCAAATTGTGAATCGCCTTTGACAAGGAAGAAAGAAAAAATAAGTAGTAACATCATGTACTCCGCATTCTTTTTCGTCGTTGCCATTCTTTTTGGGGTCATCGTCGACGCCGCTGTTGCAGCTGAAAGCGCTCCACTCTTGTCCGTAAGTTCTTCTCTGAAGACGCCTGATACGTCGTGGGGGGGGGGAGTACGTTGACTCTACTTGTTAGAACAAATCTAATTTATTTTATTTACCGCCGTTGAACGAACAACAGATATACAAAACTCCGGCTTTGATGGAAATTCAATTTGCGTCAGAAAATGAATTTTCTGCAGATGATATCTACCACATTGAGGAATCGGCAGCCTTGTATTTGCAGGAGTTGCTGACTAACGATGAATCGCTCCGATTTSTTGAAGAGCAGGATAGTATGATCGATGTATCTGTCAATGTAAAGACGCAACAATTGAATGGAAATGAAATCTCACTAAATTCCGAAGTGGATGTCATTCATTACGGTGAAGTGGGAATTGCCGATCTGGCAGCCCTTCTTACATTCCTCGTGAATAGAAATAACACCGACTCTTCTTTGATTTACCTTGATCAGGTTGTCAATGCAGATGCATCTGTCGAACTAATTTCTTTTGACCAGGTCAGTGAATCAATCCCTATGGCAACCGACCTCACAAGGATGTCGTCATACAGCGAGTTGGCAAATGCAAAGGAATCGAAGAAAAGAACACTCTCGTTCGTGACAACACTTCTTTCTATTACTCTTTTCGGTATGTCAGCTATTCTGATTTGGGTAGGAGGAGGATGGTTGGTTCTTCGAAAGAAGGTAAAGGCCCTTCTTGACCGAGAGGAAGAGTTCACGCGAATGACAATGAATATTGAATCCAAACCGACAGCTGAAACTGACAGTGGTGACGACGAAAGCCCTTCGAAAGAAGACATGAACAAGAAGAAGCAAGGGCCTCTTGCCGTATATGGTATTGCTGTAAAGACGACGCCACCTAAGATGGGAAGTGAATCTAATCCCGACGATATGGCGACACCCATGAGTGTCATGAGCGATTATTCTGATACTAATCGTGCCCCGATCGGAATCATGTCCATGCGAAAGCTTGTCCCAAACATTCAGCGTGATGACAATGAGAGTGAAAGCGAGGGCGATGAAGAAGAACAAAATGTAGAAAGAGGCTTCGGTAGCATGAAAAAGTTACAATATTAGAATACTGATGAACCAATCAGTCTATAAGAGATGACGATGTGGTCATTTCCTTCATAAGATATATACCATTACAGCTCGAGTTGACTAATGATTCGAATTTTAGACGAAAGAAAATGAGAATGGAATGCAACCTGCAGGCCGTACAAAAGTGTAGATAATGAATTTATATCATTTGCGTAATGTGTCTATTTTAGGTCGAACATCGGTTTATCTCTATGTTGCAGCCAGTAGTACATTATGAGGTAGGAAACTGGGCAGGAGTTTCACCCCTAGCCCAGGCTGGAGCTTCACCCGGAACTGAATTTCCACCGAAGAACTCGTCTACGGCTCGCAGATCTCGAAGCATTAATAAAGATGCAAGACGAGCAATAACCAGTTTGAGACCGTTCACTACTCGAGCTCTCTCTTGTTTTGATTGCGTCTCGAATAAATACCTTCCGTTTTGGGTTTGTATCGTGAAACTTCGGTCGACACATCCAAATGGATGCAATCTGCGATCAATCGACTCGCATTCTCTGACTCTGCATACATCCAGGAGTTCGAGTGATCCCGGGCTCTTCTCAGAGACATTCAATTGACGAATGTTGAGGTTGCTTTCGTAGGCAGGTAGCCAGGTCAGCTTTGGTAGTAAAAAAGTACCATCTGCAAGATATACCCCTGATTCCACCCATAACTTGACACATACAGGTGGCATGTTATTGTTTTCTTCAGTGTGAGTCGGGTGCCACAAAAGAGTGAGTTTTTCGTTCTTAGTTGCCTATAAGGAGTGATGGAGAGAGATTACACAATTTCAATGGTTAGATATTATTTTATTCAAAACAAATGTGATGACCCAAAATGAGCATTATGCTGCAAGATCCTCTCTTATCTTACCTCAATGATATCGAAGAGAACTTCTTGTCCCACACGCCTCCATTTGCGCCCCAATCCAAAACGACTGTTGTCTAGGATATCTAAGACTTCTCTTCGTTGCACTTTCGACTCGGACGATGACTCTTCAAAGAGAGCCGCAGCTACTCTAGGTCCTCTTTTTTTGTTACAATGTCTAGCATCTTCAGGGTCGCTATCATAGAACAAACGGCCGCTGTCATCCTCTGAATTTCCTTTTCTGGTCGCATCGTCAAAGGAACTAATTTGTAGCAAATGTGCTGTGTTATCCGCGTCAGCGCCTTCAAAAGTCATCTGTTTTCTCAATTGTTTGATACGTCTTGCTTTACCCTCAGCGTTTCTCGCTCTGTTGTGGAGCCTCTTCAGTTCTTTTCCGGTAGCATGTTTATTAAAGGCGGCAACTTTCCAGAGATCTCGAACCGATAACAGCTCGCCCATGTTCGAATTATTACTCAAGAATCCTGAAAGGTATTCCTCTGCAACAGCTCTTTGACCTTCATTGGTACCGTTCATTTCATTCATATTGTAGTTGTGTTTTAACTCAAAGATTCCAGTCATAGAATCAGTGAAGTCCTTCAGTGTTGCTGAACATACATCATCTGTACACCATGGCCCACTCGTCTGTTGAGAGCAACCTGCTGCTAAATTTGCCATTCCAGTTGCCTTGCTTGTGCAATTAGCTGCAAGSGTGACCATATCTTCATCTTCGACGATGACAAGCGAATCATAAAAAGTAACATCTTTGTTCCCGTGTCTATCTGTTGTTCTACGACGCTCTAAAGTTCTTGGGGATCGGGATCGGGACTGCGATCTAGATCGGGAATGGGATCTAGAAAGTGAATAGGATCTATGGTTGCCATATCTTCCATTAGTAGCAACCGAGTGCCGTCTGTGCTTGTCAGTATGATCCTTCTTCGTTGATATCCTACAACTGCTGTTCCGGACTGTCCTGTGGTTTTGAGTATCGTACAAGTCATCTCGGGACTTTCCTCTCGTGAAAGACTTCTTGTCCATGGAGTACGGATCGAATCTGTCGAGAGTATCCCTCTCTGAATCGTCTTCGCGATCGTGACAAACTTCGTCACGACTGTCAAAAAACTCATCACTATAAGCTGATTCTTGGTCTCTAATTTCTTCCTTTGATTGCTCGGATATGTTCAATGCTTTGAATGCATTGACATTGACGTCTTCCGATCGAATCTTAGATTCAGCATTTTGGTCTCTTGAATTGCGGCTGGCATGTGAATTTTTTCCCTGATCATGAAGAAGACTTTTGATAGCCAGCACGATTGTATCTCGTTCTGCCAGAGATTGTGCTAAGAATTTAAATTTGTTGCCTTGTTGATCGGCAGACTGTTTCATTTTGATAACAAAGTATGTGTTCTGGGTAGAATTGCTGCCATCCTTCCTGTGTTCCGAGGGGAATTCCTTTACACTTCTGACTCTTGCAATGTGACGGACTTTGATTCTCAAATCTCTTTGGTTGATCTTCGATCCGTCGTTTTCGTCATCTTCGTCATTTCTCGACCGCATGCGAATGCGGATGTACGATTTATCGGAATTTGCTGAAAGATTTACTTTTTGTGTTTTGACTCCGCCATTGATCCATGTCTTTTGTCGATTACGTATTCATACGGGAAAACTGTTAGCAAGCAGTGGCAGAAAAAGCAAACATCGAAATGTGATCTACAATTTTTGTATCGATTTCAATCAAATCGACACTCACCAAGTTAAAGCCCGATTCCAGTTTTTTCGACAAAATCGAGGAAGATTTTATTTCACGTGAAGAGTGACCTCGTTGGCGACTTCTAAATTCCTCGTAATCATCTCTGGAAACTGGGTTTACTTTTGCTGATTGAGAAAATGAAGATTGACCCGAAGACATTGTACGACTACCACGTGATGAGCGATTCGATTGCCTGCTGCTGTTTGTTGATGTGGTCGACCTTTTTTTTTTCATGTTGAATTCTTCATCTGGAACGCGCAGAATCAACTCATGGTCCGACACACCACTAATACCACCACAGAGATTCATTCTCCCAATATATATAGAATAGAATTGTTATATTTGAAGATCTTCTTTCCTATTCAGTGTAATTCAGTCGAAGCATCTTCGTTATTGGTTTCACAGGGTGGAAATCTTCGTTTATTGTTGATACCTTGAAACCACTTTTTAAGGCAAAGTACAAGTTATTCACAAGGCAAAATTGTGAGCACCTTTTGGCGGAACAAATTACACTGAAGATAATCATGCACGTATAATATATAAATCTTTAGCGATTCGGGACTAAATTCAATCATGAATACTAGGAAAAATAGTTCTGTACAGCACGGTACGTACGCAGGGGTCATAATTTAGAGGGGAGCGCATCGAATCGAAATTTCATATTCCACGTGTGGTCCAAATTTCCAAAAATTCACCCCAGGATTGTTTAGTAAATCTCACTTTTAGAAGTACGAGTTAGAATAATTTTGATATAAAATTACAGCCAAAATTAAACCGTGATTTTCACTAGTAGTAGTATACCTTTGGCAGACCAATTATAAGCCGCCAGAGCATCCTTAAGCATCCCAATGATCTGGATCACTAAGTAATTGTATCATCTTGGTCTGGGAGCTTCTTAGTTTGGTGGTGGTGGTCTAAAGTTGTTTTTTGATAAAGATCTGGCCTATTTTCTAACCAGCACCAGGCAGTGTTGTAATCTGGCCAATTTTGGCCATACCAGCTGTTAATGGTGAATCGACTCCCCCAGGCCCCTAATCATGTAACAATGACACATGGGGCTGTTCCCAATACTATTTAGAAGCTTTTCCCCAAAGGAGGGGATCTCATTACAAGAAGCCTTGCATTTCCAGAGCTGTTGTGTTTGTTACTAGCTTATTTTACCTCATTGAGGAGCTGTTTGTAGTGGAAAAAGTGACCAAAAACTAGTAGATCTGTGTAGAACCAGTACTAGAATATTTGGCTTCAAAATTAACCGTGATTTTACTACTAGTAATATTTTTTTCTGTTGGAGTAGAATGACATTGAGGTCTGTAGGCCCTGGTAGAATTTTACTGTTAACGCATTTTACTTCGAAATGACTGGTACTGCATAATCATACTAGTAAAACTAGTATCCAACCTTCAAGCACTTGCAACTTTATCAAAAATACTACTGTACTTTTTTAATTTTTGAGTAGTCAGTCTAGCCCAGTTTTTAACCACTGGTTACAAGAAGCGTGCACAAGAAGGGAACCAGTGCGCCTGTTTTTGTAACCAGACCCTTTTTTTTGTAACCACACTACTAGTGTTATCCTGAAGAAAATATGGGCTCTCCTTAAGGAAGGGTTTGGTTACAAAATTCAGTCTGCTTGGTTTGTATTTTGTTGAGGTGCGTGTACTAAAGCAAAAAATAACTAGTCTTTGTTAGTGTTAGTTTTTTGTAATTGCGCAGGGCCCTCCAGAACCAACGAGCGCACGTCCCCCCTTTGAAATCTAATATCGGGGGTATGATTTCGTGGGGTTTTTTTTCAAATAAAATAACCCACGTTTCTAAAACGTGGGTTATTTTTCACATGTAATAACCCATGATTCTAAAACGCGGGTTATTTTTCGCATGTAATAACCCATGTTTTAAAACGTGTGTTCCTGGGTTCCTGGGGTAACCCACAAATAACCTATGAAATAACCCATGAATAACCCACAAAAAAAACACAAACCTGCTGGGCCTTTTTCCAAAAATTAAAAACAGTGATTAAATATGGTTAATGACTAAAATACTTAACATCCTTGGTTCTCCATCAACCCAGATGACTGTAAATTCGTGGGTTATTTGTGGGTTCCTGGGTTCTTTTGTGGGTTATTTTTAAAATTTAAAAAAACACACATTGTGGGTTATTCTTCCCATGAAGAAATAACCCATGATTCTAAAACGTGGGTTATTTTTCACCAAAAATAACCCACGTTTTTCTAGGGGAGGAATTCAAAAAGGGGGATGTGCGCGTGCGTGGGTACCGGAGGGCCCAAGCACCCGTGAGTACCAGTTAATCGGTAATAAAATTACACCTAGAATTAATGATTTTGGGCCACATCACTACTGTAACTTTGGCTGACTAGTTCTAAGCTGCTAGAGCATCCTTTGGTGTCCCAATGACCTGGATCCTTAAGTAATTGTATCAACTTGGTCTGGGCGCTTAGTCTGGTGGTCTAAAGTTGTTTTTTGATAGAGTTCTGGCCTATTTTCTAACCAGTAGCCAGCGGTCTCCACTGGCCAAATTTGGCCATACCAGCTGTTAATGGAGAACTGGCTCCCCCCTGGTCCCTAATYGTGTAACAATGACACAGCACACTCTTCTTAACACTATGACCGAGCATATCCCCAAAGGTGATCTCATTACTAGAGGCCTTTCCGGAGCTGTTGTGTTTAGGCAGCTTATTTTACCTTATTGGGCTCTTTGTGGTGGTGGAAAAAGTGACTGAATAGTAGTAGATCTATGRTGTAGGATCAGTACTAAATACTGGGCTTCAAAATTAACAAAATTAAACGTGATTCTTACTAGTAAAATTTTTTGGGTAAATTGGCTACAGTGCACTGCACTTCACTATCTCTATCTTTAGTGCGCGTAGCCACTAACTTTGAAGAATTCTTACAGCCCTGCCTGGTGGTGGTGGACTTACCGAGGAAACAAAAAGATATTTTTTTTAGTGTAGATTTGTACAAACCCCGGTATATTAATTTTTGCAAATAAATTAGTACCTTTACCAAAATACAAGTAAAAATTATTTCATTTTTAACTTAAACATTCAGTCATTATTTATTGTGACAACAAGTCATTCTACTACTAGCAATAACCTAGTTTTTGCACCGTAGTAAGTTTTTTGGCCGCCGCCATCCTTCAAAAAAAAACCAAGGCGGCGGCCGCAACCAATCCCTTGGAGTAAAATTACTTTTTTTCAAGTAGAGCGCGGTAGRGTTCTTACGGTCAACGCATTTTATTACCGATTAACTGGTACTACATGGAAATGTTGAGCTGCTCAACGGTTACCTCTAAAATATGACCCCTGTACGTTTACACGTATCGACTTAAGACAAAGGACCTACCTCAGCTCATCTAACCATCATCACAACCAAAGTGAATACCAACAGGCAATCACTATCAAGAGAGTAGACTAATGATCCACCTCAAACGCGCCAGAAAGAGTGAACTCTGGAAAAAAAAGGAACGRCAGAGAGGTTGGAAAACTTTTTTAGGGGTCTTCTTTTTGCTCTTGCAATGCATCACGTTATCTTTTGTGGTCAACAAAAACCTTTTGAAAGAATATCCATTCGAATCATCTCAGTTTTTTTTGTCTGGTACAACCATAAAAAGCGACTATGACTTTGATTCACCCAGTCTTAGTGAGGCCTTTGCTTCCGACAGAGCGTCTTCGGATGGGCATGAATCTCCCACAATAGCAAAGGCAACGGCTATGTCGCCATCGACAACGAACGAACCAATGAAAAGAACACGCTGTCCTCCTAACGCCAATTGTACATCGAGCAGGGATGAACAAGGACGAGAACAGCAGCAGCAACTAATACCCACCATCGATATAATCTCGGTGGGATCCCATGGCGAGGCAAAGAACATGGCCGCCCAAGCCGAGACATTTGGAAGCCATCCTTCTGTTCGAAGCTTCCGAAAATTTACCGAGTCGGACGACCACGAAAAACATTGTCACAAACTTCTTTCCACCGACAGCATAGCCTTCGTCTCGCGGTTTTGTCGGTCGCAGCACACCGATCACTTTGAATTAATGCGGTTTCGATCCCAGTTTGCGAGTGCAAATTGGCTCGCGAAGAAGGAAGACAGAGCTAGAGGATGGATGTGCGCCTTCAAGCGGCCGGCGGAGTCGTTATACAAAGTCTTGAAGGAATACGCCAGCACTGCGATTCCAAGCACCAGCGACTACACAACCTTTTCTTCGTCCGATACAGGCACAAACCGAATTACCAACAGCAATAGTTCTGTTCCAATGCCCGACTATTTGGTGTTGTTGGATGCCGACACTTACCTCAACATGGACAATATTGCTGGACATGACGGGAGCTTGGGATTCCTTCCATCAATGTATCCTTTCAACCAAACATTAGTGATCGCTGGTTGCCGCGTCCGATGGCGAGTCTTTGAACACAACTTCACTTTTCCCTGGGGYGGCTTTGGGACCATTTTTACCAAACGAAGCATCGAACGATTCGTACATCCCATTCAGGATTGCAATATTAGTGATGCCAACGACGATCCTCTCCTGGACCCGGAAACGAAGCAATCCCTAAAAACGCTGAATTACCGTGAACTAACTCAGGACGAGTTTGAGCGACTTGCTTGCGCAAAACTCAAGGAAGATTCGATTGGGGAAGCATTCCTTTTTCAACCTGGCATGAGCGTGGCCGATCTCATGTACCAATACGTGACCAACTGGAAGTACGTCGATGCTGAAAAACACTGGAAAACTACAATGACAAAMAAGACTACCGCCGATAGGATTGAAAATAAACGAACCAACGGAGGTTTTTGCCTTCACGCCGATTGGGTCATTGGCTATTTTGTGAATCACTACTATTTGTCCAATAACGAATTCGGCGTAGATGACCCATTCTGGGAAGACAATCCTGAGCAGCGTGTAATGGCATACAACGGATCGGAGCATTATGCCGGAATACTACAGAGGAAAAACATTTTGGCACGCAAGGAATGTTCAAACGATTACGATTCCAATTGCGACCCGGTAACAGCCCATTTTTGTCATCATATTTCTGAATCGTTTATGCGGATACTACACAACTACAACGGAACCAATTTGAAAACCACCAATCCGTATAAATTTGAACTGATGTAACGAGTATAGTACAGTACCAGAAGGCCAGTTGTGACGAGCCCCTGGAACTGGACCTACGTATAGGGTACAAACCTACATCTAMACAAGGTATCAGAGTACCAAGCATCAAGAATATCGCAAGAGCAGAACTCCAAGAAGGCCTGTTGATCAACAAGTACTAGTTGGATCTACAGGGAACAGGAATAATCTGAAGTGCTCAACACTTCCTTCAACACGGATTAACACATGAGCAGTGTGTCGACACTTTAGATGCTGAATAAGATTATAATTTATTTTTAACACACATAACAATCAATTCTATACATATTTTGAGCATAGTGATTACTTTCAGCGTTTTCGTGTGTTAAAGACAACACATCAGCACATTGCAAGTCAAAGACACTTTCGACAATGGTCAAATCAAACGAAAAAAATTTACATAGATCGTGCCTCACTTTGAAGTTTTTGTATTCTTTCCAAACCCAATCTTAGAGGCACGGCGTCTTGGAAAGATGAGGTTTTTGTTTGCGTCTTTATCCATMTCTGACAAACAGCAGTAGTTTAACAGTGGTGGCCACTTGATTTGGATCTTGAAGTGTCTCTTATCAACCTAACTAAGCTGAATATTGTCTAGCTCAGTGGTGGGATAAAGACATGACATGACATGACAATCTTGCAGAAGCCAACCACATATCAAATCCCTTCATCCCATTGCTCCCAATGGGTAGGAAGCATTGGTCTGGCAAGGGGCCTGACTGGAACTGCACCAAGAAGATGCCAGGATGCAGAGTCAATCTTCAGGGGGGCATGATCCATGCTAGTACAGATTGCATCAGGAGCAGAGGAGGACTTCTTCCTAGCTTTGGARGAGGGAGCTTTCTTCCTGGCCCCAGAGGGAGTTCTTGATGATGGCATGGTGGTCTATTGTTCCTCTTCTGGTTTGGATTCCGGAGGGGATGGATAGGAATTGTAAGAGGAGGTGTTCACTTCTTCTTCTTGTTGTTGTTTCTTGTCTACGATAACAGCTTCAGCTACTTCTTCTGCAATTTATCTATGTATTATTTTGAGCAGGACCTCTCTTAGATGAGCACTCAGCTCCAAGCTACAGTGGATTGTTTGGTTCATTCTTGAAACCATCATTGTAGTCCTTCTTGCTTCTTCCATCTTGCTGGCTCCAGTCTTGCTTGTTGAAGCAAGAAGAGTGTTATGGTTGGGGTGATTTGCTTTATAAAAATTAACTCAAGCTATTGCATGAAGGTTGAAAAGGAACAGTGAAAAGCTGAGCAACAGGAGCAATTTAAGATCCGTGATTGAACTTGTGCGCCTGCAGGATATTCATTAAATATGGATATATATAAAGTCAGAGCAATGCTGTGGGATCCATATATAAGATATATTTGTGATGAATACTATTTAGTATATATAGAAGAAAGAGGACAATGACAATCCAAATATGAGCAATGCTGTGGGATTGAATACAATTTAGCAATGCAAGTTTCTATCACACTTCAAAATCCTACTGGGGCCTAGTACAAGTACCCAAAATTGGCTACATATAGGCTGGCAGACCAGTAGACCAGCAGCATGCTGATCATGCTGATCCAACTGCTCAGCAAAAGAGYAAAATCGAAGGTGTGTAGTACCAAACTCTGTAGAAAGCGCTGTAGAACACATCATATCAAGGTGGGACTGCAGATTTTGGTCCAGAATGCTGATCCAGCACACTAATCTGTTCTTTCAATCTATCAAAAAACTTGGTTGAAAGCAAATAACCATGGGAATAGCTCTATTTGAAGCCCTTCCACTCACTCTTAGACCCTATATGTGGTATCAATTGATAACTCTCTTCGATTGTCAATTTAGTAACAAGCCTTGAACTGTAGCAACGGACCAATTAGACAGTACTAGATTTGGTGGACTGAATGGAGTAGCCCAGTTCAACTGCTCCATAAATGTTGATGGAACTGACTGTCCTGTTTATGAACCGTGGTCTTTTGAGCCAGCCATGTACTCACACCAGAAGTCCAATGGGCTACTGCTAGGCGTGAAGTACTATGATAAAGTGGCTGTTTGCTTGAAGACAGGCTTCATTGTTTGGGTAAATGGTCCATTCAAAGCAAGCAAGAATGATAACACTATATTTTATGAAGGGCTTGGTACATTACTCTATCCAGAGGAAGAAGCTGTAGAAGCAGACAGAGGCTAGTATGGGGGAGACCCTCGACTGAAGCATCCATCAATCGGGATCAGTAATCAGAAAAGAAAGATGAAATCAAACGCATACTTTACCATAATCACTACCAGATTGTAGCTAAAATTGCTACCAGATTGTGACCAGAAATGCTACCAGATTGCTACCACCAGAAATGCTACCAAAATATATGCCACACTACCACCAGACTTTTTTTGAATTCTCCCACCAGCCCTCCCCCCCCCTGGGTATTGAATTTCATATTTTTTTTATGGGACTTGCAGGACTGTTCAAATTGGTCTAAGTAGTGTCTTGAGTGGTGCCTACTACTAGATTCATTACCACGATGGGGCTAGTTGTGGACTTGCTTGGTAAAATCGTCGATACCGAACGTCCCCGGTACCGTATGAAGAGAAGATGAAAATGATGATGTTTGTTGATGTATGCTTGATTGATAGACGACTGTGACGATRATGACGATCACKGTGACGACTATGATGATGATGCAGACGTTCTTTTTCGATTCTTCAGTCATTCTTAGGAGTACGTGACTGAAAAGCGGACCTGCTTGATTTGAATTGGTCGCAACGAGCAGTCATGTCCCCTTTTGGCGAACGAGCGTTGGAGATAAATACCACCGGGTCATGAGGAGTCACGACACCTACAGATCAGAATTTCATGAATCAAAATTCTCAGAATTTGTGAAGCGCTTCGAAGTGCAACACGAATCATCCACTTTACCACGCTTGCGCCAAAAAAGAAAGAACGATCATGGAATTGAAGGAATTTAAGAGCGAATCTTCCAATCACAAGGGTATATTTAGATACTGTGATGTCATACAGTCAGCTGTATGATTTTTTCGGAAAAATCTAATTTTTCTGTCTCCTCTTCCGAACGCTTTCCGTCGTTGGCGAGGGTCATCTGCTCTCACCTCAACGTCAACGTCAACGTCAACACCAACGTCCCCCTAGCAATAGCACTTGCATATTTGTTATTCCCATTAGATTGATTTCGTATTTTCATCATACTTTCTCAAACGCGAATCTGCAACGTCTACACAGATTAGAAGTCTTCGCCAACACGCTCCCAACGCCTTATATTCGACGATGTTGACTTCTAATTATGTTTTCCACGAACCAACGCCAGCAGTTGTCGATATCGACGACAGTGGTGATTTCGATTTTGTCTTCATCGAACGAGATTTAGAAGGCAGAATCACCGATGACGAAGACGACGGTGACTCCTATGACTACTGCGAAGACGTTTGTTCTATACTTTCTAACACTTACAACGAACAAGAAAGCAACGACAATGCCTCGTTGTTGTCTAATGACTCCTCATCTCCTACGACGGACTTGAAGGAGTCGGTTCTTACTGTCCCTTCTGCCCTTATGAAGGATCTCGATGAGGCGCACGAGGCTGCAAAATTGATTCGTATTACAGATCCCGAGGAGAGTAGCGTTGTGGGTGCAATGCCCGTCGGAGAGGAAAAAGAATCTAACGAATCCGTTTCCTCCGACGAACTAATTACCCCAACTGACATCGCCACCCAGGATTCTCCGCAGGAATTATTTACGGAATCATTAGAGAAAACTCCCAACCCCGCAGCTTACAACCCGACTGCCGTTAGCACTACGGGCAGAACAATCATATTCTTAACCGCGTTGCCGAAAGAGTTTGATCCATCGGCGAAGCAAACAGGATCTGGTTTACTATTTTCAAAACAGGAAGATGAGTATTCGACGAAGGACAGCAACAAAAACAAGCATGTCTCCAATTCTGTCTCCATCAGTCGAACTTCAAACAAAAAACGACGAAAGAAGCTGAAAATGTTGAAGAAGGCACAAGCAGCAAGCGCCGCAGCTGAGCGGATGAAGCAGCAGATCAGCAGTTCTTCTTCTTCTACGGGAAAGGTTTCCAACAAGTACACGAAGCGTGCAGGCACAGCCTCAAGCAACAAAAAACAGCTCAGTACAACATCGTCGCGAGTTGGATCAAAAAAAGCCACCAACATTGCTGTATCTTGCGCGATGGAAACGATGGCCAACTATAGAGACGAACTGTCTCGCCAGCAAGGAAAACAAGGTGCACCACAGGTGTTTGGCTCCTGAAATAGTTGTGCCAGCGCAAGAGGAACGAGAAACATATTCTCGATCTCTACTTCTTGCCTTGCGTAAAAGTGGTATCTGTATTGGTGCTGCTTCTGGCTGTTTCATCTCATACATGAATCCTCTAAATCACGAGACAACGTTTAAAGGACTGGAATCGCTTTTGCTGCTAATGACGGCAAACGGTACAAAACARCGAAAGCAACAAGAGCGATAACACCAATCACAGCTCCTGTTTATCCCTATTCTGTCTACAGCGAAAATTGATGTTTCAATCAATGCGACAGAATTCAATTTCATTTGAGAGGCAAATCAGATCAAAAACAAAAGAAAAAGAAGAAAAAATAGAAAACCCAGAAAAATATGTCAAGACAACAAAACAAAAAAAACCTTTCTTGTCGGTGAAACAAGAGAGGGAAAAAAATTTATGGAATGGATGACAGCATCATGTAACAAAAACTGCTTTCGTTTCTGCTGAATACTGTAACGAACAGCATCAATAAAATTATTCAAATATAGAATTACATCAGTTACAACAACAAAAAAATAGATTGCTTTTTCATATCCAGACGAGAACAATTATGGGTGAATTTCGTTCTTCAGCAGTACAACTTGCACAGCAGTAGAAGATGCTGGTGGTACCATCATAATAAAGGAGATACTGTTATTCAACTAGTATTAGTACCACGTCTTGTGCACTTTTTGAAGCATAGAAGCAATATTATTTGATGTACAACAAACTTATACACATGCTGTTGTTACTCTTGTAATGGTCTCCTCCTCCTCCTCCTCCTCCTCCTCCTCCTCCTCCCCAAGCAATAAAAATAAGAAAAGAAATGGTAGTTCTTCTTCTCTGCTCATTGATGTTTTAAGGATCACCTACTACTAGTAGTACTAGTGGGTCAAATAATAGTACTACTACTAGTAGAATTATGAGAATTCTATTCAAAACTAAGGGTCAGAAATGACTGTCTTTGACAAGAAGAACCCAAGGGGTCCAAAACAGACTACTCTTCAGTGGTGGTGGTGTATTCTTGCAAACCGAAGATACAGCATAATTACAAAAATCACTTTTTCTTGTAGGTACTACCTAGTGTAGGTGGGCCTGCACAGTACACATGAAAAGGTTTCCCCTAATCATATCTTAGAAGTATATCAAATTATTTGTGCTTTCTAACTGAATTTACTGTGCTATAGACTATCCACCCTGTGTCTGATGGAGTGTCCAGTTTGAGTGGAATATCCTTACATGATGATTGCATCATAAGTTGGTCAAATTTTTACATTCTTGGACTGCACAGCACACATGAAAAGGATTAACAATGTTATGCACACGATTAGAAAGAGAATTAAGAGAGGATTCTAGCCATATGGGGGAATTGGGGCTTATTAGTAGTGGAATATAACGATAGTTGTGTATGAATATCAGATTCAAAATGTACAACTGGATCATACATTTTTTCTCTGCCGGGGTAATATGATAATCTGGATGGAAGTGGACTAAAAGACATGGTGCAAATACACCTTGACAGCAGCTTGTGATAGTTCAAGAAAGTAGTAAAGGGAAGGCCAATCTGGCTGAGGGTAGTAGCTTTTGTAAAGTCCCTGGACAACAAGGCTGGTGGGGTGCTGAAAGAAGTTTGGAATAATGGATATGCATGGGCACTTGGTATCCTATTATGGTCCATGCTCTGTGGATACCTTGATTAGAACATACCCACCAGTAGCAAAGCATGCTGCAACAATTATGGGTTCTTGGGACCCAAGTCTGACACCAGCAACCTRCATAAATTGAAATTGACCTACCCAGCAAAAAAGGAATGGTGTCAACTCACTCAATCTGTTAGGCTGTTGGTGATAAATTAGTGTTGGTGGCTTCATGAACAGAGTGCACAATGCAGTATATCTGTCAATGGACAGGAAAAATTGGCTAGTATTGACAATGGACTACTAGCTATACTTTCAGATGAGGGACTGCCAGTGAATTTTTTTAGTTTTGAAACTGTTACAGTACCAAGTACTAGCTGTTGTGGAGATGACCAAACTGTCTTGCAAAAGGAGTTGTTCCATGACAATGAATAGCATTCTGATCCACAGCAATATTGCAAAGACTGGGGATCCATCAATAGTGAGAAAGGCGTTCTTGATTTCTCTACTACCCTAGTGTGATAAAAAAATTGCCAAGGGGCAGTCGTTGAGATAACCCAAATTTCTCAGAATTGTTTAATGGCAATGAATTGTGTTATGCGCCATAGCACAGCCTGTAATATTGAAAGCCTGGGAATCCATCAATAGTGAGAATGGTGTTCTTGGTTTTTCTACTACCCAGATATGATAGAAAAATAATGAAAAAAATGGTTGAAGCTTGCATGTTGACAAACAAAACCTATCCCTTAATAGGAGTACAGAAGTACGTCTATGCATACTAAATTTTATACTAGTCCTAGTACATAGAAATTAGTACTAGGGCTACACAAAATTACTACATAACAGACAAAAATACTACTGTTATTGATAATGTTAATACTATTACTACTTTATTTCCTCTTTTGCTTCCTGGAAGAGCTATTCTTGATCCTCTGTTTCATGGATACCAAGTCTGGTGTCAACATTTGACATGTTGTGGTTCCACCAGGCAACAATAACCAAACTGTTGACATTGTTGCAGGCAAGAGATCATCAAATTGAAACACCCTCTTTCTTTGCATAGATTTATTAGAAGCACTTGCAGTACTGCTATGAGCTTGTACCTCACTTGCAACCTTCTCAGGATTAATCCAGTATTCTGCTACTGCCTTACAAAATTGGTATTGCTCTTTGTACACCATTGGTTCAATAGTACCTTCTTCCTTGCACAKGAGGTTAGTAAGATACACCTTGTATGCATTGGTTAACAGCACACCTAGTAGAGACCAGAAGAGCATAGACCACCACCATTTCCTATTCCTTACCCATCTATCCATTTGATAAACACTTGATAAACACATCTTAGCTGATCAGCAATATCAGCATCCCCCATTCCATGATTGTAAATATCAATCTGATTGAGTCTCAAGAATTGCAGAGCTTCAACTTCATTGGCGTCAACATTGTAGTGCACCATCTTTTCCTTCAGTACCCATTCAATTTATTATCATACCATGCTCAAATACTAGTAGTAGTGTACTGGTTTAGTATCACACTAGACACTTTAAGCAATGATAAGATTTGGACAGTCTGGATCCCCTTTTAATATTGTTGCCTTCACTAGTATACCTCAAACTGCTCGCTGAGCAACAGGGTGGATTTGTCCTTCTTGGAAGACACAAGAATCTGGTATTCCTCTGCCATTCTTCCTTGCAACACCATGGCAAAGCACTTTCTTTTCATGGTTACAAGCATCCCTGCAGAATGCTGCTGAGTTTTAAAAAAATCTTAATTTTATATTTAACCTCCTGAACTAGAAGAAAATAATGTCATCACATCACTTGTGAGTGAAGAGGAGACAGACCTTGCCAAAGATACTTTACTGGTGCAGGACCATTTCTCATGTACACTTGGTAGCAATATCCATTGTTGCAGAGGGGATCAGCTTGGAATCCATCACCTTCTGCCTTGTATGTGATCAGCAGCTTGTCCCAATGATGGCCTATRAACCTCATTGTCATTTCATCCAGTGCCACTGACTTACCAAGGTCCCAAGCTTGTGGACATTGCTGGTTCATCCACTTAATGAGTGGCCACACCTTCAAATTAGGATAAAGACCTCTGCTAGGAGAATGAATTAGAGGATTGCAACAAGCAAGGAATCCTTTGAAATGCTTGTGTCGTTGCCGGGCATTGGCATTGAATGATTCATATACAAAGTCATTACCTGCAATCCTGTCCTTCTGCTAACAATCAAACTTGTACTCCACTCTTGGTGATGGAAAGAGCCCCTGCAACAAATAAAGACCAATGTGTTGCCTTGACTCAGTTGCTGTGGATGGTTTCCATTCACCTTTGTACACCTTGGAACCAATTCCAGCCATTGCTGCCTTGCAGTTTGTCCACTTGCATAGGTTGTCAAAGCTGAAGCCATCTCCTTTCTTCTTGCTGCTTTCAAAGGGAATAAAGCTGTCAACAAACTCCCATGGTTTTTATGATGCAGATAGCTTGTATTTGGCTTTAAAAGGAAGCATTTACACTACCTTTGTCCCTTGGAGACACTATCTCAATTGGGTTCTRTTGCAATCTTTTTTTCCTGTGTCTGTTTATCTTGATTCAAGGAAGGCGCATTTATTTTAGTGGCTTGTGAGACTGTTTTTGGTTGTCAACACCAAATTACAAGACCAGTCCTTTATTCCTTTATTTCCAGTCAATTCAATCTGCGCTTCTTCCACAGCTTCATTGCCCTAGGGTAGAGGGATAGTTCCATCTACTTTGTTTCCAAAAAGAAGGTCTGTAGGGAGGGAGGGGGGATTACCATGGTGAGTTTGCAATTATTGCTGTTACAGTTAGTAGTTTTTTGTAGGCCTTTAGATATTCACCAGCTGTTCCATACTGTTACAAGCTCCCCACCAGACCTCTTGCAAGAGTATGGCTGCCCAGGGATAGTACATACAATCCCAAAATTTAATGTAGATTACAAACATGGCGTATATATTGTCAGTAGAGCAAATTAAAGTATACTTCTGATTGGCTAGAAAAGGCCTTAAGTACGCCTATAGGCGTACACTCCTATTAAGGGATAAGAAAGTCAGGTACTCTGGTTGTGACCATCTGCWATGATTTCTTTTACATTCTGACCATTCATACCCAGCATGATTTCAGTGAAATTAGTCAGCCATCCCCCCCACTGCAAATAACAAAGAATTTTTTCTTGTGTTCCAACATTGCAAACAGTGGTGACTTCAGAGTGAATGCTTAAACACAGAACAATGTGCAAACCATGGTGTAACCTACCCTTCTTAACAAAAGAGCGAGGTTTTCCATTAGAATTCTTTTGGTTGCTTGTTATTTCTTGTTCTTCCAGAAAACAGCAATGGCTGTGTAATAACATTTGCCGCGAAGATCAAAGCCCCTGACTGAGTGATTACCAATTGGTCATTCCATGTTGAGAAAACACAATATCTGGCATGGATACTGCTTGAGAAGAGGGCTACTGTCTTCATCCAACTGATAAATGCCCCTTCTGTTTGGGACATGCAATGAAAAATATGCCCAGTCAAGCCAAATATTGCATTCTTGCCTGGAATCAGTCTTGAAGGAAGGGTGTGCTTGGAATAAAAGTTTTTTGTTTGTTTCAGAGTCTATTCACTTGTGTTCATTGAAACCTTTGAGTTCCTTGGTGGAGACAGCTTCTAGCATGTGATTTGGACAAAATTTATCATCTCCATTGAAAGGCAAGGGAGACTTCTCTTTTGATTATCCTTTGTATCCCATCTCATGTATAGTAAATGGTATCATCACTTTTGCCAATTGTGAACAAAGATCCACCTTTTGGTTTAGGAGATCAGAGAATTGTTAGTTGATCCTTCATGTTGAACTCAAGGTGGAGTCAGTCTATTTTGCAGCATTCAATATGATACTTGACAGTTTGTTTGATCAGTGAGTGAGATATTTGAGATGTTCTTTTAGCTGGGACTTTATCTTCAGTCTTGTGGTTACTCTCATTCCTAGAGGAGTCCATCTAGAAGGAGGACCAAATGGCCTGATGTATTGTGAGAGATGGAAATACATGTGGTTCTTTGTAAGATTATTTCCCATACCATCCCTCCTTGCCAGATATTTGTCAATGTTGTTGTTGAAGTGAATGACCATCTTGTGTAGATTTGAAGCTCAGAACATTCCTTTTGGATACCTGAAACCATCTTCCAAATTTTGGTTGAGGGCGTCTTTGTTGGCTGTGTCTTTGTTGACTATTGATTCAGTTCCAAAACATCCCTTTGGGTACCAGACAGTTTGAGGAACCCTTCCATGCCCAATGTACATTCCAGCGCATATATACATCCACCAATCTGGTCTTTGTCTTGGCAAAACCTCAGAAGCTCACAACGTTCCTTCAGCAATAAGTAGACAATTTGCAGTGATTACATGCTGCTGCTGAAGTGGTGGCCCTCCTTCTTTTTGATGTGGACGGACTTGACAAAAATAGTCAAGGGAAAGTCACAGTCTGACTGCCTCTGAAGTGATGAGTCAGAATGGCTGGCTATTTCATCCATACTGTCCAGGAGCTTTTTTGATTTTCTTAGAAACCCATCACGGAAGGTTTCCCCTGCTCTTTTGACACAGCCTAAGTAGTGCATATGAAGCCTCTCCCCCGGGCAAGAAAGTGGATACTGTGCAAATTCACGCCAAAGTCAAGGTCATAGAAGGCATTTGGGCATTGGATGCAATGGTGGGAGAGGTATTGACAATGTTGTTCCAGGGACATGTCTTCAGGCACTGTTGACTGAATGAAATCTAAAGGATGCCACAACCTTAGGGAGAGAAATCTACACTGTTATTGATGTTGTGTATTCTTTGCCTTTTCTTGTTCCACGGACACTTCTTTGGTGTCAATGTTGGTATTATTATCAGACATGTTGGTGTCACATTCCTTCCCAGTGATGACTTCATTGTTTCCAACTCTTTTGAAACTGAGGCATTCAACACATTAACCTTTGCATTGATTCCAAGAAGGGGGTGGGGACAGTTGCAATGTCTGCATACCATTTTTGTATTCACAGAAGTACAATGGCCACAGAGCTTGTCATGCTGCTTCTTGGTGTCACCAATGAAAAATGCTACCGCAAAATTTGTTTTGACATTGTAAGGCTTCCCATTCCATGGACTATTGTGCCACCAAATATTATGGGAGGACTAGCATGATGATTCTCTGAATGAAGAGAAGGCGGCTTGTAAACCATCATGGAGGTTATTGACATTGTCTACTGACTGATTGCTTTTTGCTTGGGGTGAAAATATATTGTTTCCATGTGTCGAGTTTGGTGGAATGCATGAGGTGACTGAATATCCCAAGCATCATGACGAGTGGGCATAGGGTTGTGCTACTGTGCCTATCAATTACAGTACCACCCATGTAAAAAAATCATCTTGTTGTTAATTGGGACACACTTCTCCTCCTTCCATGTTTCTGTCCACCACTCCCCGTGATGKAGTTTGCAAATGAGAGTGTCATCAGTCAGTTCAGGGTCACAACAGGGAAAGGTAGTAGTTTTTGTGATTGGGGGAAGGAGAGATTCTCCTCCTTTGTTAAAGAGACATTGGTAAGAATACAATATAATGCATGTTGGAAGGTGTGACCTAATRGAGATTTGTTTGCGACCAACGTCATTGCTTAAGCCCCAGCCAATAAGTTGTGCTTTGAAACAATAACTTTGTAGTTTGGGAGCAACTTTGTAACATTCCTCCAAAACCTTTGTTGGGTTCTTATGAGTGGGCTACTACCAGCAGCGCTCCAGGTTGCTGTCCGTAGGATATCAGACCATGGGTATGATTCATATCTATGACACATACATATGACACGTACCTATGATTCATACACACTCTACATATATGACTCACTTGATCCTATGGATCCATACAATTGGCATGACTCAGTTCATTCATTTGCATGGGTGACTTGACTCATTTGATTCACACATCACTTGATCTTCACTCTGATTGGTCATAGATTTCATAGTTTGTTGATCSTTGATAAGAGCATTGACTCACTTTTCTTTTAGCACACAGCAATTTACATCACTATTAGATAGTCACTCCCACAGGTTATGACACCCTTCCAATAAAAATTATCACCACTATGGTGGTGATCTTTTTTAGTAAAGGTGTGCTCTCTCCTCATCACATGACTCTACCAAACCTTTTGTTCACACATCTTTGAACAACAAATTGTCATTGCAATACAATTGCAATGTCTGACACAAATCAACATTATTGACACCCATTGCGAGACACAAACAAAACATCTGTTTCAACAAACTTGCCATTGTCGATGCCAAATACTCWTTGTTTTGAAATTAAAATCTTCTAACAAGACACACACTCTTGTTTTCTGGAATACATTYGGCATTAACAATTGCACTCTTATTTTTTTCAACTCCCACTTGCGCATTAAAAATAAATCCCACACTCAAATTTTTAATTCCCACACTCAGGACCATCTCACTTTGGTGCGAGACAAACACACGTTGCCATCATAAAACTTCCCTCTGGTAACAACTTTTCAAGCTTCTCATGAAAACCGATAGTTTTAACACCAAAACAAAATTATTGCTCTGCAACAAACGCTCCATAAAATATATTTTGATCCAATTCAAAACATATTTTATTCCCAAATGTCTTCTCCACTAATACTTCCAAACTTCAAACCAACTTTTCGACATGACTATCACCAGAAGCGACAAAAGGTCACCACAGCAAGGTAACCGTTCTTTCTACCCTAAAATTGAGTAAATTGACGTCATCTTCCTTGATCATCACGTCCATCCTGACTTGACCAACAAAATGAACAATGCCTACTGCATGTCAATCGACTTTGGAAAATACCTCAACGCTGCGTCCGTGCTAAAGATGCATTCGAAGACCAGCAACCAGACAAACTTTTGTACAGCTTCCTCTGAGCAACTTATAGAATGTTGTGGTCTCTCGTGATTTTCACTTTTGTTGGGGCAGAGCTGTTTTCAGTTTCCTGCATGAACCAAAACAAAATTGTGCATGTACTATTTTGTTGTGCTGATGCTCCAAAACGAAACTCATGGCCCTTTTCCCTGGTGGTGGAACATCATGATGTTCTCACACTTTTCTTGACAGAAAACCTTGAGCTTACTAGGGGGAACCATGTTGGCCATCAACGCATGGGGAGAGGAGAAGATGTTATTTGGGTGCGGAAAGCACTTGGATTGTGATGATGAGGAAAAGCAAAATGTTATCAGTTTGGGAAGTACAGTAATTTTCAGGCATGCATCACTCACTGGGTTGGGTGAGATCGAGGTTGAGTACTTCTACACTTCTTCGACGGCAGATTCTTCCGTGCGAATCACAAAACTGTTTTTGTGTTCGAAAAAGCAATCTAACTAGTCAATTTAATCAATCTAAGACTAAAGAAGAATCAAGTGCCGCCACCTTTTCTTCGACGTGTCAATATTTTTTACATCCATCGACATCGATACCGTACCGCGTCAATTTCTTTCTTTCAAGAAAAATGATCTTCGTGATTGATCCACAATTCCCGACGCCACCTGTCGGCCTCATAAAATAATTCGCGTGCCTATAATTATTTTCATTTCTCTTTTTTCAAATGTTGAAAAGAGTAACAACACTCGGGTTCAAGAGTGTCTTGGCTGTTGCCATGTTTGCACAAGCTAGCTTTATTCTGGCACGTAGAGGGCCTGCTGTTGTAACAGCATTTTCCTTCGCTACATCGCTTTCCACTCGCTCATTCGCCGCGGCTTCCAAAGCTTTTGGAGGAAATGGTGTCCGACATGCGTTTTGCCCGCGTACATCGGCGGCCTCAATGAAATTGCAAATGAGTAGTGTCTTGGATGGAGGCACAGATCTCAAAGAGAAGATGATTGTTAACCACCCCGCATACGAAATTTTGCAAGAGGATTTTATCGAAGAGTACGGGGCCGCAGCCACTTTGTATCGCCACAAGAAATCTGGCGCTGAGTTGCTGAGTGTATCGACGGATGACGACAACAAGGTCTTTGGTATCACTTTCCGCACTCCGCGTAAGTCGATTTCGGATTCTAAATACATTGGCTTAGTTTGACTGCAATGAAACATTGATCTCAACTTTACTCGTTTTGGATTGCTAATTTTTCGAAACTGAAGCCGAGGATTCCACTGGCGTACCCCACATTCTCGAGCATTCAGTCCTTTGCGGAAGCAGAAAGTATACAACGAAAGATCCTTTTGTTCAATTGTTGGCAGGGAGTCTTCAAACATTTTTGAATGCGTTTACGTATCCTGATCGCACTTGCTACGTCGTGGCATCTCAGAACAATAAAGATTTCTACAATCTCATTTCTGGTGAGTGAGAAGCAGACGGTTTTGGGGTTCGCTGTAATTTTGGATAGCATCCATCTGGAACCCTGTCGTAATCTAACTCTTTTTCAGTGTATGCCGATGCCGTTTTCCATCCGCGAGCAATTTCTGATCCTATGGTACATGCCCAGGAAGGTTGGCACTTAGAACTCGATGACAAGGAGGATCCTCTTATCTACAAAGGTGTGGTCTTCAACGAAATGAAGGGTGTTTACTCATCCCCAGATTCACTTTTGAATCGCGAATCTCAAAGATCCTTGTATCCGGACACAACGTACGGAGTAGACAGTGGTGGCGACCCACGAGTTATTCCCGATCTTTCTTTTGAACAATTTGCTGACTTCCACAAGAAATTCTACCATCCAACCAATTCGCGTATTTATTTTTCGGGTGATGACGATGTTAAGGCCCGATTGGAGATCATGGACTCGTATCTCGACGAATTCGATTTCTCACCGGAAAGCAAACCAGGAAGTGTTATCGAATGGCAGAAGAAGAAGTACACCGAACCTAAGAAGGAAACGCACCCGTATCCTATTGGAGAAGACCAACCCGAAACCCACATGATGAACATCAACTGGTTGTTGAATGATGAACCTATGTCGTCCTTTGATGAGCTGACGATCGGTATTTTGGATCACCTTCTCATGGGGACCTCGTCGTCGATTCTTCGCAAATCTCTTATGGAAAGTGGTTTTGGAGAGGCGATCACTGGCGGAGGCCTTTCGGATGAGCTGCTTCAAGCGACATTCTCCATTGGTATGAAGGGAGTCAAACGTGAGGATGTACCAAAGCTCGAAAACCTCATTATCGAAACTCTTGAAAAGGTCGCTAAGGAAGGATTCGAAGCTGATGACATTGCCTCGTCGATGAATACAATTGAATTCTCGCTTCGAGAATTTAACACGGGATCATACCCGAAGGGTTTGAGTTTTATGCTTGGAGCTATGTCAAAGTGGCTTTACGATGAGTCGCCTACTGAAGCGCTCAAGTTCGAGAAGCCACTGGCTGAACTGAAGGAAAAGATTGCGGATTCCGGTTCAAAAGTTTTCCAAGACATGGTCGAGAAAATGTTTATCAAGAACTCCCACCGAACAACCATCGAGATGAAGCCATCGAAAACCTACGAAAGTGAACTTTTGAAGGAGGAAGAGGACAAGCTGAAGAATATCAAGGAATCAATGAATGATGCCGAAATTGAGAAAGTAATTGAGACGACCAAAAAGCTGAAAGAACTTCAAGCGGCTGAAGATTCTCCAGAGGACCGTGCTACGATTCCTGCCTTGGAAATCGAAGATCTCAAACGCGAAGTTACTGAATATCCAATTGAGGAAACCAAAAACGAAAATGATACAGGTATCACTGTGTTGCGACACGAACTTGGTTCCACTTCCGGAATCGCATACGTCAACCTCGCAGTTGATTTGTCGGCGCTTCCAGTTGACGACATTCCACTACTACCATTGATGACAAGAATGATGATGGAAACTGGTGCAGGGGAATACGACCAAGTTGCTCTATCGCGTCGTATTGGTACCTACACAGGCGGTTTGGGTGTGACTACCCTTACAACAGCAGTGCACCCTGAAGGTTCGAGCCAAAAAACTGTTATCGATGGCA
Source organism: Pseudo-nitzschia multistriata (assembly GCA_900660405.1). Lineage (NCBI taxonomy): Eukaryota > Bacillariophyta > Bacillariophyceae > Bacillariales > Bacillariaceae > Pseudo-nitzschia > Pseudo-nitzschia multistriata. The sequence goes on from CAACVS010000148.1 coordinate 200,712, forward strand.
ACCACCTTCAGTCAAAACTACTTGTAAGAGGAAAGGCAACAAGTGACAATGTTGGCGAGTTGTTTGCTTTGATGAAGACGGTCTTGACTGATGCAAACTTCGACTCACAGTCTCGTGTTGTCGAGATGCTCAAGGAAACGAAGGCAGGAATGGAGGCTGGTATCGGAGCAGGGTAAGAAATCGTTTATTCATGTCATCGATTATCATCTGTGTTCGCGTATTGCTAAATACATTTTCTTCTTTTTGAATCAAAACCAGTGGGCACCAAGCCATCAACACGAGAATGAAGGCAAGATACCGAGTCGGGGGATACATTGACGAAGTCATGGGCGGCATCGCACAACTGGATACGGTCCGCTCGCTATTGGATCAGGCGCAGAACGACTGGCCGTCTTTGTTGGCACGGCTAGAGAACATGAGAAGCACCATTTTGAATGAAAATATTTGCAGGGATGGTATGGTTTTGGATATTACTGGTGACAAAGTTGTTCTCGAAAAAGTTCAACCATCGGTAGATCAATTCTTGACTGATTTGCCAGGAAAGAGCGATGGCGAAAAACTTCCCAACTTTTACAAGGATGAGCATCCTTGGGTTGCCCCCATCAAGAAGCTAATGAATGAGTTAGTACCAATCAAAGACGAGGGATTCGTTTTACCCACTCAAGTTTCATATGTTGGAAAAAGTGGACTTTTGTATGACAATGATGAAGAATCAAGTGGATCAGCTCAAGTTGTTTCGAAGTTTTTGAAAACTGGAGTAAGCATTAGTGCACTAATCGTCCAGGAGTTTTTGCATGTCCTTCAAGACACCATTCCTCACACTTATTCTCTGATGACAAAATTTCTATAGTATCTTTGGGATCACGTAAGAGTGATGGGTGGAGCATATGGTGGTTTCTGTACATTTTCTCCATTTTCTGGTTTCTTTTCTTACTTGAGTTACCGGGATCCCAACCTATCGAAGACACTTGACATTTATGATGCAGCAGGAGATGCAGTTCTTTCGGCAGCAGAACAAATGAAAAATGATCCCGACATGCTGTCGCAAGCGATCATCGGGACGATCGGCGAAATCGACGGATCGCTCAGCCCTGACACAAAAGGTTTCGTCTCCTTCCAGAGATGGTTGGTCAACGAGAGCCCCGAGACCCGTCAAAGGCAGCGAGATCAAATTATTGACACCAAACCTGAAGACTTCGAAGCTTTTGGTAACCGCTTGAAGAATATGAAAGATGCATCGTGTGCAGTTGTCAGTTCTCAGTCGGGCTTCGAGGCCGCAGAGAAAGACGGCAAAAAGTTCATCTTGAAAACTATCGTCTAAAATGAAGCTATGTTGTTGAAAAATATTTTCTGCAACTGGTATCTATTCAGTTTTCTTTAACARCAGACATTTTTCAACCAAACCATGTACAGAAAGTGATTTCTGAACAATTTAGAAAGTACAAGTAGTACGGTAGTAATAAATTTCTTCGCAAAACCAGAAACTCGTACACACCGAAAAACTACTGTAGTAATTTGTTTTTGTTGAGGTTTTGACAACCACTAAAGTCTTTCCTTCGTTCACCGTTTTTGAGGGCGTATCATCTACCCCCGAAATAGCCCGGGTAGAAATCCTCTTGTTAAAAGCCGTGCGGTGCCGTGCGCACATTTTTCAGAAATTAGAATGCGTGGAAACCTGTAGTAACGAAAATGTGCTGTCACAAACTCCCAGCCCCTTTGTGTGAAACAGTTTGTGCAATGTTCACCGTAGAAACGGTACCAGTTGCAAAAGTACTACGTTATTTTTAAGGCTCTCACACTTATTCTGATAAATCACCCAAGCCTGCAAGGTTTAAATCACAAAAAACACGCAAGATGAACCAGAACCAGCACGGGCAGCACCAAGAGCAGCAGGGCGGCAACCTGGAAGAAAGGCGCGAGCCACAATTCCTGTTCGAAAACCCTCCTGTCGCCTATGGCTACGTCGACACGTCATGGGCAGCTCATATCACGATGATGCATCAATTGGAGCCGCATCAAAGGTACGAATGTATTGTCCATTGAATTCGATGAACGAAGCTGGGGTTGTTTCTTTGGTTGCAGATGTCTCTTCTTTCCTTCTCGTGTACGTCGTACATACAGACTGATGAGAACTCGTACCCATTGCTATGGGGTGGCAATCCATGTCGTGATCTATCGTTGTGTATCTCTCCATAGACTCGCTTGATGGGTTTTGGGATCCTCAAGGGTTTGCCTGTTTCATACCGCCGTGAACAACAGAATCGGCATGCGAAACGAAACATTTTTTTAAAAATCCCATCGTCCCCGAAAAGTCRCATCCACACGGTACCCTTTACCGCGTTCGTTCTCAAAAATATTGTTCGTTCCTTTGAGAGCCGCAACATRTTTGGGGGGACGTCGTTTTAAAAGGGGTAAAATATAACCCAAAATCGCGCAACGCCAGAAAACTCCCTCCACTTCATCCACGATCGATACTTTTCTAGCGATATCCATTCAATCAACGCCTGTTTTGCAGGCCGGCGTAAGAGCGTGGCAGTGCAGTACGGGGGATTTTGAGGCTGAGGCTTGCTGCTGATGTTTCTCGTGCTGTTGCTCTATGATCAATTTGAGGCATCCCAAACTACTGAACAGTACGAGTTCTCGTACCGTACGGCATGCTAACTCAATACGAACAATATTAATTAACACCACACCCACCCAAACTTTTTTCTTTGTTTGCCTGGGGCTTCATTATCCTTGTTGCAGGTACGAGTACCCGCACCAACCCCTGCAACAATCTATGGAGGGGGTACCCTTACCGCCGGGAATACCCGGCCTAGGAGGCAGCACAGATCCGCTGGAGGCTGTTCTAGGGTAAGTGCTAGTAGTGGTTGCCGTGCTCTTCATCGCAAAGATATAGCGAGGGAAGAAGAAGGTAGAAATGAGTAACTAATGAGTGAAATTTGCATCGAAAGGCATGCAAGAACCATGATATATTCTTTTACGATCGACCTCCTCTCGCTGAAGATCATAGACTCACAACGAAACCGTGTAATCAATTCCTTCGCCTTTTCTTCTGCGCAAATTTGGTCATATCAATCATTAATGCCTACAGACCCTTTCCTTGCGCCAGACTGCGGAACTTGCCTTTCGATGCAACTTTGGAGGATATCTTGATCCTCTTTCAGGGGTTAGTAGTTATTGACGTTGTCTTAATTGGACAAGGCGAAGCATTTGTAATCTTCGCTAATCCAATGGACTATCAGATGGCGCTGCAGCGGTAAGTCGGACAAAACAGTAGAATCAAAGGGACGAATTTTACAAGTCTTTCGCCGTTTTACTTTAACCTCAAATCTCTGTTTCTCACGTCTCTCCTTGATTTGTATTTCTTGCGTCTATAATGACCAACCGATCTATCTCTACTACACTTTTCGTGGTAGTGACCGTCAAACAATCGGTAGAAGTTTTGTTGCAATCACTCCGGGATCGCGCTCGGATTATTATTCGGCTATTGCTACAGTAAGTGTTTTTCTTGCTGTGTATCTGCTTAATCATTTCTCTTTCACACCACATTCGCTCTTTAGTTTCTTGTATCTAACGTACATTTGTAACTTGGATTTTCTTTCATCATTTATTATCTTGTGGCTACAGCAACAATGGCAAGAAACTCAAGGGGGGCCAATAGTGCGCACTAGCGACGATATCCATTTAGGGGAAGAACACCATCATCATCATAAGGATACGAAAGGGACAGAATTGTTTGGAATGATTCCTTCCGGTTATCCTAGTCAATCCTCCTTGGGAGGACACGGTGGTGGAAGAAGCGATAGTGGTTCGCGGCGTGGCGGCGGCGGCGGATCCATAGGCGGAGGTTCAATGAGTGGAAGAAGCAATACCGGACGCATGAATCCTCCCGGAGTGATTGTGAAAAGAACTGGAGGAGGAATTCAGATCGGAGAGCACACTGGTTTCCTTCGTATGCGTGGATTGCCCTTCAGTGCCACGAAGGAAGACATCTATGTGTTTTTTGAGGAGTACAACACAGTTTCTGATTCTATCGTATTGACTTATAGAAGTGACGGACGGGCCACCGGCGAAGCCTACGTTCAATTCGAGACTGGCGAGGATTCAAAACGTGCTATGGATCTTCATCGTAAAATGATGGGCAATCGCTACATCGAGCTGTTTCTCAGCAACAAAGAAGAGCACGGGCGGGCCCTAGCGCGTTTCGGCGACCGTTAAGATTTCATCCGTGCTGCTTTACAACGAAAACTACAACTACAACACCAACAACAAAAACAACAATCAGGTTTGACTGTATTATGCACGAAAGTCGGCTTAGATTCACATAAAATTTTTATGTCACTGGATCAAGCAGCGATTATGTTTCAAGGGGAGAGAACAATTTGAAAACAGAACAAAATAGAAATGGAACCGTTTGACCAACCGGCGAATCGATATCCTTGGCGGAGTCTTTTCCTGTCGGAAGTCATTTGTAGCAATCGCATGTTAATTCATCATAAGATATTACTTCGAATCAAACCATAAAAACCGTTATCTTTGTTCAAAATTTGAGTACACTTGTTTTAGTCATTGGTCTTGCAGGTATCTCAGAGAACACATGAGACCAGAAAAACGGAATTAAGTCGTATATCGGGAGAGGAGAAATGAGTTGAGCTTGGTTGGAAGCTTCCACTCCTTGTCATCTGAAACGTGATTGCTCGCTGAGCTATGGTACTTTGTACTTATTGTATGAGATTATTCGCCAGAATGAAGCATTCTTATTGTCTGCTTTTGCAGCATTACTTATCTAACAAATAGCAGCAAATATGCAATGGTAATTCTTATTTCTACAACCGTATAGCACCAGCGCTGGAAGATGCTTCGATTGCGTAATTGTATCATTATTCTCCATTCTTTGGTAAACAAGTACCAAAGGAAACCAGAGAACCGCGCTTTGAGCGATATGCACCTACCCTGAGAAACAATTAAAAAGTTCAGTTGGTACATTTCTCTCTAAACGACGCAGCTAAGTCTATTCCATGAGTCTTTTGCTATCCATGCTTTCTCAACATCTACGGAGTGCATCATTTCTATCAACTTTTTTTAACTTATGTGACGCACTCTGTATCCAACATTTCCATCATGAATTGAGCATGCAAACCAGCTATTCCCCGGAGGAGCAACAGCGGACTTTGCTTGCGTGTGTATGTGTGTTTCCTCATACCAAGCGCTAGGTTATGAAGTTTGTTTCGATCATCGCAGATGATGTTCATCGCTGTAGGAATCTCCAACGGAGAAAGAAAGAAATTGCCTTCAAGATCAATTCCTTTTTTGCCTGTAAATGTCTGTTCCGATCCACGTTTCGTTCGAGTCAGGTCTCAGCCAGTTCAATCTACGGATTCTTTCGTTCGTAGGCCTTGGTTGTCGCAAAGAACGAATGAAAAGAGCTCTCATGCAGCGCAAATCCTTTAGTGAATCCCGTGCGCGGCACGAAGTCTCAAACCTTTCAGAGGTGCAAACTTCCGTAGCGCTACATCAAGAGTTGGTACTATCTTAATGATTGTGTGAGCATTCATTGATTCGTGTCCGAGACGTCATAGATTCGCATAGATTCGATCCGATCCACAAAATGGAGGGATGCACCCTTGCGGTTGATGCCGTCGATTGTTCCTATTCTATGATGGTGTGGAACGATTTGATGTACATGAACCACCACAAAATTCGGCAATGAAGCACATTGTTTGTCACCCGCGAACATCTGAACTATGAAATATGGTCTTTTTTCGTCCTGTCACCATAATCTTCCCCGATTTTGACTGAAGTCGCGAATACTAAGTCACAGTATCTTTGGCATCGATCATATGCGAGTCTTCCTTCCGACGCTTAGATACAATGAAAACAATGAAAGCATTGGATAAAATTGATATCTCTCTTCTCATCGCATGCATCTCTTTTGGAATCTACCAGTATTGCCTTTGATCATCCTTTTGGATCTTGTATTGGACAACATCCCCAACCTGGGTTTTCGATGAGAAAAACATCACAGGAAATCTGGCACTGCTCTACGTTGATCGTAATGTACACTAAGGTACGGTAGGTTTTCATTCTGACGAGTACGGTATTCGTACTCTTAACCGACACCGTATTGTACAGTACCGTAGTGTACAAACGAGACTTCGAAGTCTAGGGGCATTCTTCTCGAAACAAAAAAAACAGGCAACGTACCCCACGGTGCGGAGGAAGTTTTTGAAGCGCACGTTTCAATCCTTGATGTTCGCCACCACATCTACGTCAACGTCTGCGATTTCACATTGAACCTTTTTAAATGCCGAAGAATGCTGGGATCGATGATTGGCCAAATTTTTCGCAGGAACTGGACGACAGACGGACCGATGACTGCAATTACGTAGAAATCGTCCGATCATCAATCGGTATGTCTGTTTCCGTGACAACTACTTCGAAGTAGGTGCTACCACATGTTACGTAAACTATCCGTAGCATCGACTACGTAAGACCGATGCTCTCTCAGCCGCAACTTGAAACCATCCATCGGGCGATTTCCTTTCAAAATCGTGTGTTTTCCCCCGTACGACGTACTGTTGATGCATTTCGGACGAGTCTGCCCTGTCATTCAGATTCAATCAATTCTTTCGTTCCGCGTTCATCCCATTAAGCTTCCACGGAGAGCATCGCTATTAATCAGTCGATACCCATCGATACGACCTTGCGAAATAACATCGAGTGAATTCAATAGCACAAGCAATACCAAAACGCCAGGCCGAGTCGACGACATTGCATGAAATAGGATTGCATCAAAGAAGTGGCTAGCATACCAAATAATCACGGTGAACTCCAGTAAATAAGAAGCAGATATTTAAATACATCCTCGTATAAGCATAATGAAGGTCCCACAAGTTGCCCTCCTTTTTGTCCTTGGGGTCAGCACAACTAGTGCATTCACTCCCGCGACAAAGGCTTTTGCCACTCAACAGACATCGCTGTATAGCAGCACTAAAGCTCAAGAAGAAGCCATCTTCCAATCCTTGGACAGAAATGGTGCTCTCGCCAACGATATCGAGGAGCTGATGAAGGCCCCTGGGTCTTCCAAATCTAAATCACCCAAAGCAATCGAAGCAGAACTGCTCGCGTCTGGAAAATCGGATATCAAAAACTACATGAAGAAGTTCGAGGGTATTTCTGGCGCAGCCGTTGTCTACAAAAGTCTTCTCGATCACGGTGTGGACGTTGTCAATGGATATTCGGGTGGCGCCGTCCTTCCCCTCTTGGATCAATTCCATCCCGATAATCCACGACACGCCGAACTCGGAGCAGAACCGATCCGATGGATCACGAATTCAAACGAGTCATCCTCAGGACACATTGCAGAAGGTTATGCGAAGTCGTACCCCATCAACGGCGAGCACAAGCCCGTAGGTGTCGTGGTTGCTACATCGGGACCGGGTGTTACCAACTTGGTCACACCCATTCAAGATGGTATGTGCGATGGAGTGCCCATGGTTGTTTTGTGTGGACAGGCAGCCACTACGGCTCCCGCAGATGCTTTCCAATCGGCTCCCGCTGTCCAAATCGCTGAGCCCTGCACCAAATTCAGTTACCAGATCAAGTCAGCCGCAGAGCTTCCCTTTGTCATGGATTACGCCTTTTACGTGGCTACGAATGGCCGCCCCGGCCCCGTGTTTATTGATTTGCCAAAAGATTTACAGAACCAAATCCTCACATCCGAAATGATCGATGAGTATGTTGAATCCAAGATCCCCGACAAGAAGCACGACGACGCGATGGGAGTAGCAAGCATGTTCACTGCTCAACGAGATACAGGAGAAGCCTTTAAGGCGATTCGACTTGGCTTCGAAGAAAAGGGACTGTCTTTCGAAATCAATGACCAGAATGACTTGGTTCCCATCTCAAGCACCACGGACGCATTCAACGCCGACCATCATGTTAGCAACAAAATTTTCTGGACCACAAATGCCCTAACCGGAGAACCGAACCCCATCACCAAGGAAGGTGATTTGGAGGTGAACGCTGAAATTACGGATGACATCCTTAAATTTATCAAGCGAGCAAAGAAACCAATTATTATCGCCGGACAAGGTTGCAACGATAGTGCCGAAGAGCTCAAGGAGTTTGCCGAAAAGCTGCAGATTCCAGTTTGTACCACCCTGCACGCACTTGGATGCTTCGACGAAAGACACGACCTAGCTCTGAATTTCGTTGGTATGCACGGCCACCCAACACCGAATTTTATGGTGCAGGAAGCAGATCTAATTATCAATGTGGGTTCCCGATTCGATGACCGTATCACCGGAAGAATGAGCGATTTCGTCCCAGGTGCGAGAAAAGCAGCAGAGCTGGGTGTGGGAGGTATCATCCACGTTGACGTGCGTCTGACAGAAAAAGCCAAACAGATCGAACMGAACTTTTTTGTACATTCTACAGGTAAGAACTTCTTGAGGACAATGAACAAGGCCCTATCCCAAGAAGAAGACTTGGTTCCCGAAACCTCGGAGTGGATCGAAAGAAAGAACGAACTAGAAGCCAAGTATCCTATCACTATTCCCAAGTTCGAACCAGAAACAATCACAATGGCCGACGAAAATGGAGTCGAAAAAACTGCTATCAAAAAACCACTATCCGCTCAAAGCGTCATCAAAGTAATGGATCAAGAGCTCCTGAAAGCTGATAGAATTGACGATGCTATTTTTACAACTGGTGTCGGCATCCACCAAATGGTTGCTGCACAGCTAATCACGTGGACACAACCGAGACAAATGCTGAGCAGTGGATCCCTCGGTACAATGGGAGTATCGCTTGGTTACTGTATTGGAGCGAAGCTGGCAAACGACAAAAAAATCTGTATTTCCGTGGATGGAGATGGATCGTTTAACATGACATTCACGGAGCTCAAGACCGTGGCAGAGCAGGGCATCCCCATCAAGATTTTGCTTCTCGACAACGAGAGCCAGATGATGGTTGAATACTGGCAACGTCTTTTCCACAACGACCGAAAACTTGCCGTCCGAAACAAGAACCCCGACTACCAGACCCTTGCATCGGCTTTCGGAATCAGGAGCATGATTGCCGAAAGCGAGGACGAACTCGAGGAGAAGATGCGTGAATTCCTTTTTGACTATCCCGACGAGCCCGTCTTGTTCCACGTACGTATTCGGCGGACACCGTGCTTGCCTCTTGTAGCTCCCGGGCAACCCTTGGATGATATGATCTTGGAAGATATCAACGTTGAGGTAGATCAAAGTGCTGCACCAAGTTAAACTCCGAAATACACCAAGGCACCACCGATGTTGTGGATGCACTTCTTTGCACTTTTGTCAGCASTATCAATGAAACTATTTCACAAACAAAATTTAAACCCCTACACTTTTAAACAAAAATAAAAATTGACCTAGAATCATTAAATATTAAGGAACTCCCATGTCAATCATCGATTCTGTTTTCACCGGCAAAGTTTTTCTCTTCTCAATGGAAAAAGGACGCTACTTTCTTCACTTCTCAGCAACGGTTTAAGCAAACCGCACAATTCTATTTTGCCAAATGATCCCCTACCCCTCTTCGCCTCGACGAAAACGCTCGTTCTCTTCGCGGAGCAGTTGGTTTTCGTTGCTCAATCGCTCCAGGACTGCCATGTGTTTCGAGAGTATTGCTTCGAATTCTTGAGATTGCCGATGGAATTGATTTATCACGTCGATGTGGAGATTTCGAAATTGCTCTTCCATTTCATCCTGCAAATTTTCTACCTCTTCCCGCACCACTTCTCGAACTTCATCGGTCTATTTTCATCGCGTGGACGGTGCAAAAAGAGGACAAAGGATACGTTTCAAGTGGCCATCGAGTGAGGATTTTCCACCAATTGCTATTCACCCGCAAGATAAATGCAAAAATGGGCTACTGCAACAAAACATTTCCAGACAACATTGACTGAAACAACCAAAACACAAGTACACCACGACATTGATCGCTCTTACCATACTTTTCTTGCGTTTGGGCGATGTTGGAATGTCTAGGTTTTTGTGGAATAGGAACGGCGGTGTTTTCTTCGGCGAAGACAGCGGTAATTTGATCTTCTCCGTCGCAGATGCGGAAGATATTTTCGATGCACTCTTCGGCGTCTTGTCCGTCGTGTCAGCAGCGCTAGCCTTCACAGATGGTGGTTTGCTACCGTTGGAGAAAAAATTCTCTTGTTGTTTGGTTCGTTTTTCATCTTGTTGTTGTTGTTGTTGCTGCTGTTGTTCTTTTTGTTGCGTTACTTTTTCTTCGTTGTGCTGCTCGGACGGAATGCCCGATTTTGGCTTCTGCGGGTCCTTTGCTTTTGGCGGAGGAGCAAAAACCAGCGAATTGATCGGATCGCTAGATTGATGAGTCGCTAGCAACGGTGCTGGCATGTCTCCCCCCTTGATGATATATTGAAGGTCATAAACATATACGTCCCCCGATCGGCAGCCGATGGCGCACGTCACACCGTCTGCATGTAGGCTCAGTGTCTGAATGGGGTTGTTGGTATCTGGGGCACTGCAAACTTTGTGCCTCGTTCCGTTCGATTTGTTGTGTACATACACAATCCCGTCGGTTCCACTGCTTAAAAAAGTGTTTGGATTTTCCGGTGAAAACACCAACCCGGTCACCCTCCCGTTGTGTCGTCGGATTATCTTCGCGTGTGGCGTCGACGTTTGATCTAAGCCATGGGGAGCAGAAATGTCGTACAAATAGATGTTGCCGCCACTGGTTCCAATGGCGCAGATATTGGGTTCGAGATTGGAAATCGCAAATACGGTAAAAAGACATGTGCCTTGCTTGTCTTTGCTGTCGTCGTCTTTTGGAACTTCTAGGCTTCCCAACAGTTGGCCGTCACGGAGATTGTATTGATACATCGCCCTCGGCGACAAACTCATCACATAGGTATCCGTCGGGTCGAGCGACACCTGAAGGGAAGAAAAGCCAGCGAAGTTACACTTTCCACCGTTGTCCCCTGCACCACCGATCGGGTTGTGAAAAAACTGACGCACCCTCACCTTTTTCTTCAGGTCCCACAAACAGACGGCTCCGCTTTCGTCACCTATGCACAGGTAACGGCTTTTCCCACCGAAGCTGATGCTGTTTACGATGCTCCCTTGTGTGCTGCTCTCTTGCCACTGCTGCTCTTGCTGAAGGGCGAATTTCCGTTTTTGTTTCCACCCCCAGTCGTGCTGAAAGGAATCCAGCTTCTGTCCGCTCTGGGAAGAAAGCAGGACAACATTGTCATGGGCAAATTCGTCGGTCGGGATACCGGAGGAGGTAGCGATTACCATTTGGTTGTGGTTCCAGGCGAGGCTAGAGATCGGCATCGCGTCTTCGGACTGTGGGTACGGATCAAACGAACGAACGCCCGGGTCGGCGTCTGAAGAATTCTCGCGACCAAGGATCGGCGACGGTGGCAAATCCCATACCGTAACCTTCGACCCGGAAAGAATGGCGAGGATTTTCTTGCCGGAACCGGCGGCATCCGGATCGACCATGGCGGTATTTAGAATAATCGAGGAGAGAGGGACTTCTGCTACTGCTGCTGTCGAGACCCAATTCTAGGGTTCAATACTAAGACCTCTTCAATCTCTCTGGATCGACGCAATCGCAAGTTGCTTTGACCCCCAATTTCTCCGAAGTTTTGAAGTTTTGATTCTATTTTTTTTCAAATTTTGAATTTCTCGTGCAAGTTATCCAGCCAAGTTATCCAAGTCATCCAAGTTATCCAGTTATCCTAGTACCCGTGCTCTTACAGCTCTGGTTCTGACTTAGTGTTAATCGCGCGAAAAGAAATATCTGCGCGCGATACTTCCCTTTCATCATCATCCATCTTCATCAGATCAACCATCATTCATCGATCAACGAGGAAAAAAATGATCAACGATGATGATGTTGACCAACTGAAACCAGGTCAAAGAAAAACTTGCAGCACGCAAAATTAGAGACCAAAAAGAAAACCAAGACTAAAAGCACTCTGTTAACTAACATAAAAAAGAAGAGGAAAATAGGAGAGAGCGAAACGATCGTGGAGACATCACAAACACATTGAAACCAACCATTCCTACCGTACATACGCAACAACGAATAGAGGCATGATTGCGGCAGCTCGAGATCGATACAGCTCTGCCAAGATCGTATTGTTTCTCGTTCCACTGCTATTCTTGGCACCTTGGAGAACATCTGCTTTTGTCGCACATCGTCCCCGACTGGGATCTTTGCAGTTCGAAGGCAGGAGCAGCTGGAATTCTTTGCATTCGTCGTCGTGGTCGTCGTTTCGTTCGCACCAAACCTCCCTTCTGCACGCCCGCCGAATCAAAAAGGGGGGCACCGCAGAGTCCTTCGAAACGACGGAACCTACCAAGAAAAGGAAGAAGAAGAAAAACAAGTACGCCAAGTTTTCCAAGGCAGAAAAGAACGAGCTGGATCCCTTTGAGGCTCTCGTCCGAGAATCGGAACAAAAACTAAAATCGATCGAAACAGAAAAGCAACAGAAGCAGAAGGAACGCGAGGAGCTTCCACCGCCGCCCGTTGCCGCCACAAAAACCCTTGAATTTCCAAACAACAAGGACATCGATCCGTACGATCCGATGACCTTTGGGTTTGTAGAAATTGGATCGATTGTGGCACCACACGGAGTGCACGGATGGGTCAAGGTACAGGGGTGCACCGACTTTCCCGAGCGGCTGACCAGGGCCGGGATGCCCCTGCACATGAAGGCCGCCCGGAAACGAGCCCCGCGCAAGATTACGCTGGCGTCCGGAAAGTTTCTGGGCGACGACCAGTTCCTGATCCAACTGCAGGGCTACTACGACCGCACGGCGGCCCAGGCGCTCAAGGGATCGACCCTGTATTTCGCATCCCAGCAAGACACCGTCRAGCGGGAAGAAGACGACATTGTTCTGTCCGAGTTGATCGGGTTGTCTGTCTACAGGACGCCGGCGAGCGAAGACGAAGAGGGAGAACAAGTTCTCGTCGGAACGATTTTGGGTGTGGTGTTGGCGGAGGAAATGTGCGCCATCCCGGGGTTGCTCCACGACCAGATCGAAATCGGAGTCACGCGGAAGTCAAGCGACGGCGAAGCGGTGCGAGCGGGAGMCCCCCAGGATCTTCTGCTCGTTCCACTGGTTCCCGAAATCGTGACCAAGATCGATTTGGAGAACCAGATGATTCTTGTGGACCCGCCGAAGGGGCTTCTGGATCTCACGTACGTACGAGAGGAAAAGGTCCGAATAAAAGGCCTACTTGCACCGGCAAAGGAGTAATCATAGAATCTATTTTTTGCAACATTGAATGTATCCTCTAGAATTGTGTGCACYAAGTAAAGTCGATCGGAAGTGCTCTAGTGAGGCAGGAAATCAAAGAAGTCGGATATACTCGAAGCGAGTGGAGCACACGCCAATGCATCGACTTCCTTCTCTATAGGAAGATCGATCAGAATGTGATTCAAATCGTGTTCCACGCCGTGAGATCGAGTCAACCCTTCTGCTTCCTTCTTATCCTTTGCTACGTTTTCCAGCCGCTCTGATTGAGACTTTTCAATGGATTCTTGCAGGCGGTTGTAGGCGTCGAAAAGTTCTTTGGCCAGTGCAAGGTTTTGGACGATCACCAGAAACTGAATTGTTCCAGTGATTGTAGCACTATAGTCCGAGTCTGGACAGGACGACTTTAGGGTACCTACCAATCCTTGGAGTTCTTCTACACTTCCTGGTTTTCTTCGGGGTTTCTTCTTTCTGCCCTGTTTCTTCTTCTTCTTTCCTTTGTTGAATTTCGATCGATGGCGATCTCCATCCTTCCCACCGGTCATCGAAAACGTGTTGGCCGTCTTGATACTGATCACACTCGAAACATTGCTGCCCACACTAGACGTACTCGAGGTGCTCGCGGAACTCCGCAGGCTCGTGTTCGAGGCATTGGAAGCCAAAGAAAAAAGACTCCCGGTTTCATCTCCAACCGATCCCGCTGGCTCTGGACCTTGCAGGAGCACATTTTGTTTCCGTAGCTTTAGAACCTCGAAGTATTTTAGATTTGTTTTATTGAATTCTTCGACTCGATCAATAAAATTATCTATAGACATGTGAGCAAAGGCTATTGAGCTATCCACGCATCGTTTCATCAAGTCCTTTCTGGAATGAAGGGTGGCGACTCGGTAAGCTTCTGACCAGCTCTGTGCAGTTGTTAAACAATCAACCGCCCCAATCAAGTCATCTCCGTAGTCCAACAGCAACCGAGACGCATCCAAGTTAGCTTGTCGCACAGTTTGCGGAGAAAAGGCCGAAGCTTTGATCTCGTTGGCAATCTCTCTGGCAGTTTGTCTACGCCGTTCGATTCGGAACTCGTCTTGGTCTTTGGGTTCCTCGTTGTCTTTGGATTCGAGGAGAGAAAAATAGGTCTTCCAGTCATGCGCGCTTCTCGCAGCATTCATCGCTCCTTCAATGTCGGGAGGTTCTGTCGATAGGTACACAGCCAGAGCAGTTGAGGGGCGGCTTTCTCCCATGAGGCTCTTCCCAAGTGCCATCAACACAATTTTTGTTTTCTCGGTATCCGACGAAAACAACTCAAGCCCTAATTTGTGAAGCTTGCGCTCGTTAATCAGTTTCATACAAGCTTCGAACGAATTGCCTTCCAAAACTTCGTATTGAGGAAAGCAATCCAGTGTCTCGTTCCTGGCATTTGACTCGTATAAATTCTTTAAAGCCAAGTCGTATCTCTTCAGGCGCATGTCGACTTCGTGCCTAGAAAAATACATGGGGAGGGTGTTAAATCGCTTGAGCAGTGGGAGGTAAACCTTTGGATCCATTTGGGAATTTCGTGCAACTGCTCTTGCTATTTCAAAGTCATACATGCCCAACGCCGTTTCGAAAAGAAGTTCGTACTCGGCGAGAAACGCGAGATATTTGATCGAATTTTGGGCGGTTTCTGAGAAGAGGGGATTCGCGGATGGCTTGGTCKTATTCAATCKTAGTGCATTGTCCTTAATTAGGCTCAGAGCTTGGTCTAGTTTGGGTGGGTTCTCTTTTGCAAACGTTGAAAGAACTGGCAATAGATAGTATCCATTCGGTTTCTCCCCTGCCATCTCGATGTCGATCATCACAGAACGGGCCTTCCTACATATKCTATTGACTTTTGTTGAAAAGTCGAAAGACTCAGATTCCTTAACTTTCTCGTCCGAACTTTGAATCCAAGTTGGAACCGGAAACCTTGCTTGCGTTACATCGTAGTTCTGGAGTGTGGAGATGAATAGATTCAAATAATCTATGGTGTCGACCTTCTTCACAAACGATGCGATTCCCCTTCCTAGAAAGTCTTTCGGGTGCAGATCAACAATCAAATTTAGATCTACCTTATGTTTTCTCATCATCCGGAAAGCCTCGRCATATGCCCCGGCAGTAATCTTCGACATCAGAAATTGGAGGACAAGTGCTCTGGGATAAATGCTCTCAAGATTTCCCCTGGGCATTTGAAGTATCATTTGTGGTTGCTGAGGCAAGATAGCGACAACTCGAGCACCTTGTTCTACATTGCGAGGCTCATAGCCCTCTAGTACGTAATTTTGCTCAGGTCCCATAAGAGCGTCAAAGGCGTGAACTTCTTTCAATGGCAAGAAGCGAGTTTGACATCTGGATCCGGTTGTGACATAGCTCAAGAACTCATGGTTCAACGTCAGGAAAAAAGATGACGCGGAATCTGCAAGCATTACATCATTCAAATAAAGCCGGGATTTTGATGATAGGCCAAATACAAACCCTGACCTGCTATACTCCGAGTCACAGAAAGGAGTAACATCCTTGATTGCACTTATCCAGGGACACAACTCTAACAGTGGCTCCATATCAGATGGCATGACTCTGGTGTGTCTGGACCTATCGTATTCAACCAGCGATCCATCATGCAACTGAAGGATGCAGCCATCCATCGCATCTGACCACTGGACTGCACGCTGCACTCGACCTTCGAGGAAGTAGCTACCGACAACATCCGATCTAGGCTCCTGGGTGTCTAAGCCAGTTACGGTAATTTCTACAATTTTGTCGTTTCTTTCATTACATGAAGCTGACTGAAATGCCACAAGATGAAGGTTGTTTCCTTCAGCCCCGATTATAACGAAGGAACGGAGAGAATAGTGATCAATGTCTTTTGTATTACCCCACAGAACCTTCGTTTGACTGAAAGAGGATACTGTCCCTCTCGTGTGTTCGAGGAGGACAAGATCACCATTTGAAATACGGACCAAAGAGGTACCAAGACGATGATGTTCCTTACAAAAGGCAATGTCGGTGATTGGGAAATCCATTACATAACTGTTGGCACACATGGGTGGTGGGATCAGCGCTTTCTGGAAAGCAGTTAAATTCAAAGAGGAACCATCCACCACAAATGCCATACTCTTCTCTTCAAAAGTCAGGACAGTGCTCGGATCCCACCTGACTTCGTATTTTCTCCATTCCAAACTGGACAATAGAATCAACAATTCGTGCGGATTTTCTTTGCTAAACCTTACCAGCCGCAATTGACGACTGCAAAACCTGAGCTCTTGTTTTAGGTACCAATGGTAGTTGCATCGATGCCATAGCTGAACTTTTTCCGATCCGTCTTCTTCCCGAAGACTAACAGCTAGTATATCAGACGTCGAATTCCAATTTAGCGATGAGACGGCTGTAGACGGAGCTTCACGAAGCACAAACTCTCTGTGCCGCAAACCATTCGATTCAAAGAAAACGACTTGCTGGGTCTTTTTCCCCTTTCTTTGGACAGCCGCCAAGAGCTGGGAGCAGCCCGTACCGGCCCAACCAATACTAGCGTTTTGGAGATTTTTCACCAGTGCGCCGCTTGCATCTTCCGATCGTCCGATCGCATGAACTTCTAGTGTTTCCCGCTTGTAGATACGAACATTTCGCATCGAATCCTCGGCGTCGACACTGCTTACGGCACACAGGCTACCGTCGGGCCTCCACGCCACCGATATCTTCGACTCCGGCGATGTCGACGAGGGTACATACTTTGGTATCCTGATTTCGGCCAGCACCTCGAAACTAGAATTCATTGTCATGAGATGAGAATTGATCTCGGGATCTTTGTTTTGATCGGTGTCTTCGTCTTCGTCCTCTTCGATAGAAGTCACCATGAGGAGAACCTCCTTGTCCGGACTCCACGCTGCAGCCTCCAGGCCTTGGTCGAACACACCGACGAGTTCTGCTTCTCCCGTTGTAGGATCCAAGGTCACAATCGCACCGCGCCGCGACAAGCAAACCAGTTCTGGATCGACAAAGGATACATCAAACCAGCCACCGCCAACATCCTCCGTGGCTTCTTCGATGTTGCACGTCCACAGAACATCTCCATCCTCCGTGACCTTTGTTACTATTCCATTTTCTGTCAAGACAACCGTCGATGACTCGGATTCATAGTTGTGGGGCAAAACTTCGCAGAGGCTCACAATATCTTCTGCTTCCGAGGCGGGAGCAGAGGCCTGGTCCAGTTTCTTCCTAATTTCTCCCAGTAGCACTAGGTTTTTCATTTTTAAACAGAGCCTTTAGCGCTTCTTTGAACCAAAGAAAAGGAAAGACTTCTCGAGCCGGTTTGTAAGTTTGAAGTTCAGTGGTCTAGAGAAAAGTGATCAACAATTGCACGGTACCGTTTGTGAGCATATGCATGTTTGATGTGTGATCGAAAGGTTCGTCTGATCCAGTACGTACGGTAGTTGTTTTGATGGAAAAGAAATCAATGGACGATAAAAAATAAAAATCAAAGGTTTCGTTACTGACGTATACCTATAATATATACCAAAGGTATGATCATGAGTGTAAGGTTGAAATCCAATTGACTTCCTCTTTTACATATTGAGTGTCCATTATGACCTTTCTGAACAGCCATCCTCTAGTTGTTAACTATTATTGACAGGTGAGTTCTACCAATGACTGTGCAGTACTTCTACAAAGTAGTAGTAGTACATCATGCAGACACAGAAGTACTACTACTACTAGTAGTAGTAGTACTATTACTGGTGCTAGTACTAGTATTACTACTACTAGTATTACTATTGTTACTACTAGTACTGAAGTGATGGTTATAGAAAGAACATCACAGCCACAGCCATAACCACATCACCAAAACAATCATGAATTGTTGTTGTTGTTGTTGTTGTTGTTGTTGTTGCATCACAAAAAGTGATCGCACCTCTCGCATGCTGTCACGACATTTTTTTCCAGAATACTCACCCCTTAAAAAAAATCACATGTCAAACCCCTTCTATTTATGTTGTGATGGTCACATTTGCTCAAACAGCAATCCCGATGGCTTGTGTCTGGTCATAATGCAAGTGAGATTGGTTGCAGACGGTGGTTGTGAATGCTTTGGGATACATGATTCTTGTTGATTTGTAGATCACTCCCAGTTTTTCCAACGTCTGTCTTTAACGGCCACCTGTTTTAAATATCAGTTTCTTTCATTTTCTTMTCATCTGTAAAACACATGTTGTTGTTGCCCCTCCCATTCCATCAAACCGTCAGTACACCAGTACTGCCAAAAATTTTGTTTTTGAAAACAATAAGCTTTGGTATTGGTTGTCCTAGTTTTTATGGAAACCTTGTTATCACACTATCACTTTAATCAGTTGATCATGGTGGGTGGTGGCTGGAGACAGTGCATCTCACACCACCACCACCATGGAGGTCTCCAGTCCCTCCTTTTCCTTGGGCAAGCAGCCCATGTTACTCAATTTGCATCAAATTGACAAAAGAATTACTGTGTTTTTAAATTTGATTCAGCCACAATTCACAAAACATGTCAAACCAACGCAAGAACCCCCCTGCCCTTCCACAGAGGGCACCAACCAACTCCATAGTTCCAATGTCACTGCCTGTTGATAAGATTAAATCCTTGTTTGAGGAAGCCTTCTTATCTGATTCCCTTCTCCTGGGCTGGGCATGTCTTGCGTTTACTGAAAATGTGAAGGTGTTTGGTGAAGCTCTCTGTTCTGAAGGTGAGAAGCATTTTCAGGAGTTGTCTCCCTCACAACCAGAAATTTATCCCTGACTGCTCTCCCTTGACTTGTTAGAGTCATCATTGTCACAATCAGAAGAATCATCATTTTTTGTATCCTCCCCGTCCCTCCACTCCTCTCCTTCCATTTCATTGGGGTCCAAGTCACAGCCAGAGTCATCGTCAGAGTGTTCCCCTGGGTTCCTGTCTGGGGACAGTTTCTTCTCCAAAAATAGTTGCCATTCTTCACGGCTCTGGACAACAAACCACCCTGTAGGTTCCTTCTCCCGGTCTGGTTCTAAGTCTGGTACTACCACAGCAAGTTTGCTGGACACTATTGTCTCTGTGTCATACAGTTCAAAGCTATGGCCATCAAATTCTCCCCTGAAGACAAATGTTGCACAACAGCATAACCCMCCTGGCACTACCAGCAGGTGTGGAGTCCCCTTGTTTCAGCTTCAGAAAGCACATCACTTGTCCCAGGACAGTAATCTCATTGTCATTGTGATCCATCACCCAAAATGCCACCCAGTTCATCCATATTCCACTCTGCTGGCCAGTGTTACTCCAAAAGGAYGGGTGGGATCAAAAGAGATGGTGGCTGTCCCTGGAATTATAATATCTTTTGTGTTCTGTGCACCCATACACACAAGCCATATCCCTCAGCAATGGCATAATTGTCTTACAGCAGTATGCAAGAACTGGCTGTGGAAAATGAGGATTTTCTTTGTTACCACTAGCAGTCCACTAGCAGTCTAATCCATTGTTGGGGTGGTTCTGTCTGGTCCAAACTTTATGCAGAACTTTTCACCCTATCTGAACTGAAAGTCTTTGTTTTCAATGCCTTGCCTTAGATTAAATCTAGACATAGCAGTTTCAATAACCCTCTGTTTGGATTGACAWATTGTTGTCTATCTTATAAGTTTACCTCCATGTTTGGAAATTACTAGGGCAAGCAAAGTGGAGATTAAAGTGCCAGCAAAGTCATGGCCATCCTTTCTTTTGTTGTTTAGAATGTCAGTTCCAAATTTTGTTCTTGGAAAATCCTGATCCAACTGGCGAGAGAGTAAAGCTCCATAATCCTTCCCTAGTAACCCAATTGAATGACACTGTTTGGGACTGTCTTTGAATTCTGGTTCAAATGGAATGTTGGTGATCCTTCTGGAGATTTGTTCCTTGAAAGACTCCCCTGCTCTTTGTGCAAAACCTAGCTGGTGCACATGGAGGCATTCCCCTGGCGAAGCTAGGTGGATGTTGCTCCAAAGTTAAGTTTGTGAAATGCATTGTGTATTGAGTGATGCAAAACCCACCTGCAATTCTCCTTTTTCTAGGCTGGTGTTCCACCAGGTAAGAAGTCAAAGTCTGAGGGTTTCCATAATTGTTGTCTGTACTGAAATGACAGGTAGCATATATTTGCCACATCACACTTGCAGTGCCTGTCCCCTTGCCTGGTATTTTCCAMACAGATGGTCATGCATTTCTGTGTCACGGTTCTCGATGCATACTCTTTACTCAAGTTGAAAATACCCAGTGTCATGTTCAATGGTGTCAGGCTCAAATTACCCTGGACATCCAAAGATAGTATCCCATCCATGTAAAGTATAATGCTGGGAACCATGATCTCATTTGAATTCTGCTGGCACTGCTCCTTCCATGTCTCACACCACCAGGATCCATGATGTACCTGTTGTATCTCTGTGTTGTCTTTTAATCTTGGATCATGCTCCGGTGATGTTGGCTTTTTGCAATTTGGAAATCATAGATTCTCCTTCCTCATAAGATCCTTATAGAAAAGGAGACCAAGAACAAAAATCACTTGGGTATCAAAGAGGATAAAAACAGGTCACAGTGCAGCAGGAACCAAAGCACAACAAGGTTCAATTATTTTAGCGGTGGTCCCTGG